>APFE031519491.1:93652-106033 GCA_000404065.3 Pinus taeda | reverse complement strand
TGCCTCAACACAACTACAATGACCTCAGAACTCTTCTTTCTCTTCTTTTTATCAAAAAAATATAATTTTAAATAATTTTAATTAACCCCTTCTTTCTTAAAGTGTGATTGACCATATCTTACTTCTTTCTTAAAGTCGCATTGACCAAATAGACGTTAATCATCATCATTATCATTATCACTAGTTTTACATAAAATGTAGATCAAAATATTGTTTTTTAATATAAATTATTTATTATTTTCAAATCCAAATAACAATACTCTATGGAGTAAAGTATTAACCTAGTGTCAAGAATACACATATAAGTACAAATCTTCCGTCATTATGTGTGTTGAGAAGCCTAAAGGCAAATTAATAATTTGATCGATACGCCTGATTTCAAGAACTATCACAGGTCCGATCTTTCTGTGGATTTTGCTCACAGATCTGAGAGCGTAAAGATAGTTTCCTTAGAATCGCAAAGAATCCTTCACAAGGTCCGAGATCTCCCACAATATTTTTATGTTTGGATAGAGATATAATACAATTCTTCCCAAATAGAGTCACAATTTCGAAGAAAATTCTTCCAAATAAGTCTGTCTCTTGCTCTTTCAGTCTATGAGTTGTGAACTCTATATCCAAACAAAACAACCTCTTTAATATTGTTCAAAAGAAATCTACTAGAGTATTTCACTAGATATTTTCCCTCATATCTCTATTTCTTGGATGGTGAATTTTAATTTCTATCTCATAAGAATTTCTCTTATTTTTTAGAAAATCATATTTTAATTTTTTACTATTACATGACGTCATCATATACTTAGCAATTGAGATATAGGTTGAAAGATTCACCATTTTGTATATGAAGGAGAGTATAGCTTTGATTATTCACTTTAAACTCAATTCATAAATCTAATCATAAAAATTTGAAGAAAATATTTTAAAATAATATTAGACTTAAATACATACTTTAACTTTACAACAAATTAGCACAACCACATTAACAAATATGATTTATATACTTCTTAGGCATATAAGTAAATCTTTCTCTAAACCTTGTAAATTTTATAAAGCCAAAAAAGTAAGTAATTACATTTGCATAACAAATAAATTGTGGAAATAGGTGAATTTTATGAGATTAAGTTTTACCATATAAATTTAATTAGTTTTCAAAACTCTTCAGCAACTACACTATGTGAGCTGTCCATAATTGCTTATATTTTAAATATTGAAAATTCCTCAACCCACTTCCAATATAGACAAGCCTAGCTTAAAAAACTAAATTTAATTTTTAAACCATATTATCATATTTAATATAGAAAATAATAATGAGCTTAAGATATATTTTCCATAAAATTTTAAATATAACAAGGAAAAAGTTATAATATTTATATTAAAAAGAAGCATATTTTCCAATTTAATATAGATTGAGAAAATCCTTAATTTGCACAATAAAAAGAGGAATTAAGAAAATTTTATTTTGACAGTGTAAAATTAAAAATTAAAAATTTATTCATTTTTATTTTATAATTTTATTCGAGTATACTCAATGCATATATAATGTAAAGTTAGTTTCATTTAATAAAAATAATAAATTCTTTTAAAATAAGAGACACACAATCCAAACAAAATGATATAGGGTAACACATAGACCTTCAAACATATGTATACTTTTGTTTGAAAAAAAAAGAAAGAAAGAAAGAAAGATAAGAAGAGTATCCTTGTAATATGTATGTTATGTCAGAAGTAAAAGTGAGAAGGAGAAAATAGAGAGAGCATCCTTGTAATATGATAGAAATATGCATACATCTTAATAAATATATATTATGATATTTTTCTTGAATAATATAGACTTATTTCACATAAGAGTACAATGCACATGTTTCACTAACAATTTTAGGGATAATTCTTCTTTATGATATATGTTGTGATTAGAACATTTATTTAGAAGGGAAATTGGGTATAACAAACTATTAAGCTATTTAGGAAATCGATACACTCCATAAAATGGTTGTATGTGAGGGGTCATTACCCAATGTCTAGCTTTATCCCAATTTATCATCATACACACAACTGCACTAAACCCAATCCCAATTCCTAACTCTAATGCAATTAATGAGACATGTTCATTCACATGACTCAACCATCCTCTATCTTTGCTAATAGTAGTGCTTCCTCATTGCATTCCATTTTCGTTGCATGGTTGCAAAGGATAGTCGGATAAGCATTTGTTTCCTTCAAATGATGTCTCATTAAAAGTGTCCATCTGTGTTCCTTTTGGGATTTTACCACAAAGTAAATTCCATGAAATGTTCAAAGATGCCAACATGGTTAATGTAGTAAGCCCTTGAGGTATACTTCCATTTAAATTATTGTTTGATAAGTCCAACTCCTCCAAAGTATGTATCTTTCTAAGAGCTTTGGGGATTTGACCTGTTAAATCATTTCTAGATAAATTAAATATCCTTAAGCTGGTTAGACTTCCTATGCTTAGAGGTATTTCTCCAGTAAGATTATTGTTGGACAGATCAAAAATGGTATTTGTGGCCAACACATATGTGATAATATATTTAGAGCCTTTGATTACAACCCCTAAATCCTCATATAAGATATTAGCACTAAGTTTGGAAACATTAAGATCTCTAAATCCCTTAAGGCTTTGAAGATTGGATGGTATTCTTCCACTGAATTTATTGTTGGATAAATCCAACACTTGCAAATGGGTCAAATTTGTCATCCATTAAAAATAGACCCATGCAATTGATTATAACCAAGACTTAAAACTGTTAGATCATAAAATGATGAAAGGTAATGAGGTAGCTCACCTGTTAATCCATTTTTGCTTAAATCTAACCTAGTAATCCATTTTTTCTTAAATCTAATAATTGGAGTTGGGTGCAAAGGGCCAAAGATGCGGGCAGGGTCCCAACAAAAGTATTAGAAGCCGCTGAAAACACTTGCATAGAAATTGGAAATGCTATATTCAAAGTACCACTCAATTTGTTCTTGGAGACCTTCAACCTTTGTAACTTCATGCATCTGTTTAAAGTTGGTGGGATTCTACCTGACAACGAATTGTTTGTCAATACCAAATCCTTTAGAGAAGTGTAGTTGCCTATAGAGTATGGAATATTTCCATTGAACTGGTTTGAAGACAAATCTAGCTGTTGTAGCGATTCACATTCTCCCACATTGCTGGGAATTGTACCCTTCATATTGTTACTATACAAAAAAATGGACTCAAGATTGCTCAAATTGCAAATGCCCTCAGGTATGCTACCCATTATCGTGTTGTTACCAAGATGTAAATAGGTCAACTTACTCAATTTTGTAATGTTGTCAAGTATGCCACCGGCCAGCAGATTATCACCAAAATGCAAAAGGGTCAATTGGGTCAAATTGCCAATCACTTCAGGAATGTACCCTGTTAAACTGTTCCGATGAAAGTAAATGCTTTTAAGCATACTTAACTTGCCAATGCCATTGGAGATGCCACAGAAAGAGCATTCAAAGAAAGATCTAAGTACAAGTACATCAAATGACTCAAATTGCCAATGCCATTGGGAATGCCGCCAGAAAGAGCATTCTTAGAAAGATCTAAGTACGTCAACTGATTTAGATTGGAAATGGCTTCAGGTATTGCACCTACCAGGCTATTATGTACCAAACTCAGGGTGGAAAGAAGCAGAAGTTGGCATATAGTCTTCGGGATGGATCGCTGAATTTTGTTATATCCCAAGTCCAACCATTCAAGTTTAATGCAATTTCCTATTTCAGATGAGATAGAACCCGAAATATTACCTGGACGATAAAGAGATAGTTGAAGAAGCTCCCTCAACTTTCCTAATTGAGGTGGTATGATGCCTGACAATTTGTTGTCCCCCAAAAATAATGTTTTAAGTAAAGAGCAGTTTCCAAGAGATGGAGGAATGGTGCCGTCCAACTTGTTGGATTCGAGAGCCACGTAATCTAACTTCTGCAGCGAGCCCAGTTCAAGAGGAATTGCGCGGGTCAGATTGTTGTGCGCAATGTTCAACTCTCCGAGAGATGTGCAGTTGCTCAGAGACATTGGAATACTTCCACTAAGACTTTTGTTGGGCAAGCGGAGATGTTCCAACTTGCCCAGACGGCCGAATTCTGTCGGTATAGTCCCTGTCAAGCTGTTTACTGAAAGTCTTAGCGACTGAAGGCACGTACAATTAGACAATGATTTTGGAATATGACCCCATAGCATATTATCGCTAAGGTCGAGTATTCCAAGGGCTTTTAGTTGGCCAAGCTCTGGTGGAGTTCTTCCTAATAAATTATTACCAGAGAGATTGAAAGTGTGTAATAATGAAAGGCTGCCCAGAGATGGTGAGAGACTACCTTCCAATTGTAAGCCAGCAAGTGTTATGGCCACAACTCTCTTCGTGCGCTTTCTGCACCGGATTCCAGTCCAGGAGCACACATTGTGTGAGTTTTGTGATGTCCAGTTGAGGAGGGATCCAAATGGATTGGATATGACTGCATCTCTGAACGACAAAAACGCCTCCAGGTCCCGCGTGTCGTGAAGTGCGTCCATGGGTGATGTGAATTCAACAGAATCGTCATCAGTGGGCTTCTTCATTGAGGAACTAACAGTCCCCAGCGCCATGAACCCAAACCACAGAATCATCAACATTTTCATCATCACTTCTCTCTCCATTTATCAACTCAGCGTCTTTAATCGCTTCTCTGCTATGCAACCCGAACTGCGCGGTGTACATATAAATAGCAAAAGGTATCCAGAAATTGAAAGGAAAAAAGGACCACCGTGTTGGCACTGGTATTCTGTCTCATTGTACCGAAGTCGCGTATTCCATGACCAAAGTTGAGGTTATGGAGGGGAAAAGAAAAATAAAGTAATGCAAAAGACAACCGCATAGGACATTAAGTGGGACATTGATTGGAGGGTGCACTATCACGGTAAAGATAATAGTCATGGTAAAGATACATACATAAATATGAGAGGTGCCCGAATCACAATTGTGCAGCACAGTGAGTTGAAAAGCCTAAGTCTAAAGCAATAGCAATGCCAAAATCAAATCACCGTGTAGTGGGGACAGACATTAAGTGGGACATTGATTGGTTTGGGCGAGTCGCGCATTCACTCTCTCGTAATGTAGAGAAGGGCATTAGTCTTCTCTCATCAGGGTCAGGTACTTGATAATTCTCAGCCTTTTTAATCACATCTGGAAATGCACTATCTCCCACAGCTCCAATCCCAGGCATACTTGCGTTCTTCAACTGCCCCCCACCACCTCTGCTCTGCTTCATTCGTTCTCGCCCTCACTGAACTCCCTTTCGACTCCTCTACATCACACCTGCATCACCTATCACCTAAAAAGCCCAGCCTTCTTGCTCCACTTTCACTCCCATGTTTTCCTTATCGTCCTTACTCCAAATACGTTCTCAGCCAGTTCTAGGCCAGTTGCAGTGCCAAACTTTAGTCATTATCCCGCTCACTCCTCTAGTAGAAAATGCATGCACCCTCTGTTTACTCTCACTCGCTCAGTTCCACCTCTCCCTGTCTGTTTTCCATCTCCCCAAGATTGCCTAGTTTCATTCTCTTCAGATAGAAACAAATACTTTTTCTGCAAAATATTAGAAGGCAGCTACATTAGAAGAGGAACCACCTCAAGGAGCACAAGGTACAGGAATCACAACAAAACAAGGAGCAGTAAGCATCTCAAAAGGAAAAATAAAGAAGAAAATCAAATGGAATTCAACCCCATAGAAAAAGCAGCAAGGAAGGATGCATGTCCAGCATGCAAAGCAAACAAATTTATTTATGATTAATAGACTCCAAGATTTGTTGAAAGATATCAGGTTTGAAATGAGAATGGAGTATAGCTATCAAAAGAGGAACATGGAAATTCAGAAAGAAGAAATCATGGCTCTTAAAAATAAATGCAAGCATTTAGAAGACCCAGTGCCATTCTTCAACACCACCACCATGAACCAAGAAGGCGAGAAATCTGTCCACTATTACAAGAAAAAACAACCCTCTCAGGCGCAGTCAGTCTACAAACCATGAAAAATTACAAGAAAATAAATGTTATGTAAATTTTCTTTACTAGTAGGTCAATATGTTAGGCAGTACACTAGAATAGCCACATAAATATATGAATTTTTGAATACAAGCACAAGAGAAAGGACTGTGTTCTCAATGCTTAGTTCCCATCCATGCTACAGTCGAATGTAATAGGAGCTTGCTCCACCCCAACTTTTGGTAATATATCCACTATCCGATCTTGTTAAAAAAAGAAATTGTCTCTGTGTATATATGAATGGAGAATTCTAGCATCTGTGTGTGATATTGAATTAAACATGGTTTCATTTCTATGTCAATACTAAAGCTAATGATAGATTTATGTATAAATTTCTCATACTAATGACATTATTCTTGTCTTACAAGAAAGATATAATGTCAAATACAATGATAAAAAAATAACTATGTGGAGGTATAATTAATCTCTTTTGTGTGAAATAAGGAGAATGAAAAAATTGAAAAATTTGTTAAGAAAAATTGGGCAAAATATATGAAGATTTGATTCTTCATATTCCAATTACAAAAGTGAGAAAGGACTTGGAATATGTTTGTAGTAGCTTGTGTAGACTTAAAGTGAATTCATGAATTCACTAATGTCACGAAAAGATGAAAGGTTGAAGCCTTCATAGAACCTCTACTAAGATAGAACCTATGTGAGAATCCTAAAAAAAGAGCCAGCAATCAATTTAAGTGTTCGATGTCAATTTAATTATCAAATGTTGGTGTTCATCCTTTGAGTTCCAATAATCATTGTGTAAAAGTAATACGGATGCCACAGAATGTAGAGACTCTTATAATCATAACTAATCCAATAATTACAGTTGAGTAGTGAAGTAGTAACATTATGAGATAGATTAATAAAGGTAAAGATGAAGGAAAAGTAGGATTTTTTTGCATTAGAAATTTATACATTACATAACATATTAAGTGATGTAGGGTAGCGCAGTCCCTACCATTCAAGTGGAAATTATACTTGAAAAACTATAAATTGATACGTGAAGTGGAAAAATTAACTATCTACGAACTATAAGGACTTGCATAAGTTTTGGTGGGTAGCAACCTCTAATAAGTCTGCACTATTTCCTTTTAACTCCTACTTGTTAAAGTGTTGAAGAACACATAAAAATGGTGGGAAATAACTCTTGGTAAGTCTTGTTCCTATTCATTTTTTATGCAAATACTTGCTTAAATTATGGTGGGCAGTAATAGATGGTAAATATGTTATTAACTTACGTATGAGCCATTTTATGTGGTTTAATGATGGAAAATCACTACACAAATATTTGAAAATCATGACATAAATATAGGCAGTAATAGATGGTAAATATGTTTTTAACTTGAATATGAGCCATTTTAAGTGGTTTAATGATGGGAAATCATTACACAAATATTTGAAAATCATGACATAAATATTACAGCTACATGCATAAATTATGGCTAAAAAAATTGAGGCAATTATCCACATAGTATTGTAATGTGCGAATGTTGCATTAAGGCCTTCAAGTTATGATCCAATCAAATGTTTAATTTATTTTTTTTCAATATTATTGAAAATTAAATATTGTTTTTAAAGTTAAATATTATAATTTGCATAAGTCATCTTAAACTAAATGAATTACTAAAATCCTACCAATAATAACATATTATTATAAATACAAATAATAATATATTTATTTATATTTATATAATAATACAAATATATATAATTTTAAAATATTATAATTATAATTTTTATTATTTATTAATAATATTTTTTAATCCATTATTAATACATATTAAAAAACACACCATATATATAATACTTTCTTGTATTTATAAATCTTTATATATATATAATATTATATATATATATTATTTTATAAATATAAATAAGAACAATATAAATAATGTGAATGATCACGAAATAATAAGATTTTTTAGAAAATATATATTTTTAGTTAAAATTTAAATAAAGCTTCTTAAAATATAATGATATTCAATTATTTTGGAAATATTCTCAAGTAAGTTGAATCTGAGTAATGAAATTATATGAAAGAAATTTTTTATATAAAAATTATTTTTATTTTTTTAATATATAAAGTGTGTGTTTTATAATTTTAAATTAATAATATAAAAATTATGTATAAAAAGTAAATAATTAATGATCAATTATATATATTATGTAAATTAAAATAGAGGAAAATTATATATAAGAATGTAAAGTAAAATAGAGATACATAAATGGTTGAGTAAAATTAAATTTGGAATATAATTTTATATTAAATATTTTTATGGAAGAATATGAATAAGACTACTGCAAATCTATTCCAGACACCAAAACTCTAGAGGCTGGAGTTGGTGATGGGACTTGCTTTCATATTGCTTGTATCCTTCTACATTAGGGGCATATGGGTGAAGAAGATTATTTATATTGTTGGAATGCCATATTTGTAGAAACTTTTGGATAATAGTTTTTTGGTCACAATACTCATTATGAATCAAGAAACATCATTATTCATAACCATCCATATTAAAGATAATTAACAATTTCATTATTATAGTTTCATAATATTCATACATCATGTTTATATTCATTATACATAATGTAAATAGTTTGTAAAACAAAAGTATATATTAATATTAAAAGTAGAATAGATTTTTTTTCCATGTCATTAAATATCCACCTTCTAGTTGGAAACTAAGAATAAGATAATTTTCAAGGCCCAAGGCCATATAACAACAAGGCTCGAAGCCATTACAACAATATACTCAATATGACCTCAACATGACATTTATGGGAATTAAATCTAGGTGGGAGGATAACAATCATTTATCCTCACCACCTAAGATAACCCAATTGACAAATTTATGAAAAACATTATAGTTATGATTTTACAACATTTGCGACTAATTTAATTTATTGGTGGAGATAGATCAAACCTCCATGTTATTTAGGGAATCTGTACACTCCATAATAAGGTTGTACCTTGGGTGGCATCCCCAATGTCTAACATCATCCCATAATATCATCACACCTACAACTCCAACAAATCCAATCCCGAATCCCAATCCCAATGCAAATAATGAGACATGTTCATCTACATGGCTTAGCCATCCATGTACTTTGCTATTGCCAACAGCTTTCATTGTGTTATTGTTCTGTGTTTCCTTACATTCTTGCAAAGGATAGCCACATAAGCATTCGTTTCCTTCAAATGATGTCTCATTAAAAGTGTCCATCTGTGTTCCTTTTGGGATTTTACCACAAAGTCTATTCCATGAAATGTTCAAAGATGCCAACATAGTTAATGTAGAGAGCTCTTGAGGAATTGCTCCACTTAACATATTTCTAGACAAGTCCCGCTGCTCCAAAGTAGATATCTTACCAAGAGATGTAGGGATTTTTCCTTTCAGTTGATTTCCAGATAAATTCAATAGCCTTAAGCTAATGAGATTTCCTATACTTGGAGGTATTTCTTCAATAAGATTGTTGCCAAACAAATCAAATATGGTGTTTGTAGCCAGCACATATGTTAACTTGTACTCATATCCTTTTATTACAATACTCAAATCCTCATATAGTGTATTACCATTAAGTTTAGAAAATCCCAAAATTTTGAATCCATTGAGTCTTTGAAGATTGTATGGTATTTTTCCACTAAATTTATTGTTGGATAAATCCAACACCTGCAACTGGCTAAGATTTGTAATCCATTGAGAAATATCACCAAAGAAATTATTATAACCCAAACTTAAAACTCTTATTTCAAAAAAGAACGCAAGATACCCAGAAAGCTTCCATGTAAATCCATTTTTACTTAGATCCAGTAACTGAAGTTGAGTGCAATTGGCCAAAGATTCAGGTATTACCTGAGAAAAGTGATTAGAATGAGCAGAAATGACTTGCATAGACACTGGAAAGTTTATGTTTAAAGGTCCACTAAGTCCGCTTCTAGACACCTTGAACCTCTGTAATTGTGTGCACATATTTAAAGTTGATGGTATTTTGCTGGTTAACAAATTGTCTGTTAGTGCCAAAACTAACAAAGATTTGCAATTTCCCAAAGAATCAGGGATAGTTCCATTCAACTTGTTTTCAGATAATTCAAGCTGTTGTAGTTTTACACATTCTCCTATACCTTCAGGGATTGTACCTATGAGAGTATTCTGTTTTAAGTCAAGAATTTGAAGCTTAATGAAATTACCAATACTTTCAGGTATGTTGCCATTCAAGTTGCTGTCAGCTAAGAAAAGATTCCTAAGCTTAGTCAAATTACCAATGCCTTCAGGTATGTTGCCATTCAAATTGTTTTTAGATAGACCTAGCTGCTGTAGTTCGACAAATTCTCCTATACTTTCAGGGATTGTACCTGTGAGACGGTTGGTATCTAAGTAAAGAGTCTGAAGCTTAGTCAAATTACAAATGCCTTCAGGTATGTTCCTGTTTAACATGTTGCTTCCCAGATATACGGTCGTCAACTCACTCAAGTTTGCAATGGCTTTTTGTATGCCACCGATGAGCCTATTTGAACCTAGATGCCTATTTGAACCTAGATGCAGGTACTGCAACTGAGCTAAATTTGCAATGGCCTCTTCTGGTATGCATCCAGTGAAATTGTTTACACCCAAATTTAGATATGTCAACTGACTCAGGTTGGCAATGGCTTCAGGTACATGAACGCTCGCATCATTTTGATCCAGATTCAAGGTGGAGAGGGGAAGCTGGAATAACCTCATTGGGATGGGGCCTTGAATCCTGTTGACTGGCAAATCCAGCCAATAAAGATTACTGCAATTTCCTATTTCAGAAGGGATCACACTTGAAATACTACCTGGACCATAAAGAGATAGTTGAAGAAGCTTTTTTAACTTTCCCAATTGAGGTGGTATGATGCCTGACAATTTGTTGTCCCCCAAAAATAAAGTCGTAAGTAAAGAACAGTTTCCAAGAGATGGAGGAATGGCACTCTCGAAACTGTTTATTTGTAGATACATGTACTCTAATTCCTGCAGCAACCCGAATTCAGCAGGAATTCTTCCACTTAAACTGTTGTGAGAGAAGGCTATATACGACAGCTGAGTACAGTTGAAAAGAGTGGAAGGGATATGACCACTTAGTGAGTTTCCTTCAAAGTAAAGATAAGAGAGATTTCTGAGCATACCCAAAAATGAAGGGATCGGTCCAGCGAGATTTTTGTATCCAATGGACAAATCTTGGAGAAACGTGCAGTTGCTGAGGGCAAGAGGAATGCGGCTAGATAGAGAGTTGTTTTCAACGTAAGGATAGGCTAGATTTCTGAGCAGACCCAATTCTGAAGGGATTGAACCAGTGAGATTGTTGTATCCAATGGACAAATCTTGGAGAAACGTGCAGTTGCTGAGGGCAAGAGGAATGTGGCCAGATAGAGAGTTGTTTTCAATGGCAAGATAGGCTATATTTCTAAGCAGACCCAATTCTGAAGGGATTGAACCAGTGAGATTGTTGTATCCAATGGACAAATCTTGGAGAAATGTGTTGTTGCTCAGAGAAATTGGAATACTTCCAGACAAATTATTCTCTGCCAAGCGGAGATGTTCCAACATGCCCAGATGGCCGAATTCTGTTGGAATAGTCCCTGTCAAGCTATTTACTGAAAGTCGTAGCCACTAAAGGCGCGTACAATTAGACAGTGATCTTGGAATATGACCCCATAGCATATTATAGCTAAGGTCGAGTATTCCAAGGGCTTTTAGTTGGCCAAGCTCTGGTGGAATTTTTCCTGAGAAATTATTACCAGAGAGATTGAAAGTGCGTAATAATGAAAGGTTGCCCAGAGAAGGTGAGAGACTACCTTTCAATCCCAAGCCAGGAAGTGTTACGGCCACCACTTTGTTCGTTCCCTTTCTGCAGTGGATCCCATTACTGGAGCACACATTGTGTGAGTTTTGTAATGTCTAGTTGAGGAGGGATCCAGAGGGATCGGATATGACCGCATCTCTGAACGACAAAAGCGCCTCCAGGTCCCTTGTGTCGTGACGTGCATCCATGGGTAATGTGAATTCAACAGAATCGTCATCATTGGGCTTCTTCATTGACGAACTAACAGTCCCCAGCGCCATGAACGCAAAGCACAGAATTATCAACATTTTCATCATCACTTCTCTCTCCATTTATCAACTCAGCGTCTTTAATGGCTTCTCTGCTATGCAACCCAAAGTGTGAGGTGTCAGGTTAAATTTGACACCCGTATGCACGTTTTGACTTTTTTTAGCCGTCAAATACATGCTCTTTCAAAATCTACACGTTATTATTAACGTGTTAATAATTTCTAATTACGGGCATGTAAAAAAATGACAAGTTATATATATAT
>APFE031519491.1:40751-78867 GCA_000404065.3 Pinus taeda | reverse complement strand
GATTAAGACTATTTTTATATGGATTTTACACCTCTCTGAAAGAGGAATCCAACAAAAATATTAGCCTCTTAATCTGATCATCAGAACATGGAGTTTGGACCTAGTTGTCCAAATTTAACATTAGACGATTGAACAAAGTTTGATCGTTGCTCAAAAAAACTGTTCATTAAACTGAAACGATTCGTGAATTTTCGTCTGGCCGTTCTCGCTCCATGACACTGAAACGGTTCGTGAATTTTCGTCTCGCCGTTCCTGCTCCACGACCGTGTACATATTTATATACAAAAAACTGTGTATGTAAACATTACTGTGCGTCATATCACAAACAAAAGAGGCCATCAATTCAATCTGTATCGTTTCTTGGTTGGCAATGAATTGACAAATCGATCAAGAAATCGCAAGAGTAGTTTGATGATTCGTCGCGTACGTTCAAGGAAAAAGTGTTTGAATCTTTTTTCAGTTTCAAATCAACCCTAACAAGTTAAAATTTAATATTATTTCTTTGCCATCTGTTAATTCGATTGGGCAATTTAAGATGATCGAAATCGCTTCGTTTCAGTCTTCAATTTCCTCATTCTCCATTACACCATTGAAGCGAAACAGTTTCAATACACATGTTATGGACAGGCTATGGGAACAGTGGTTTATCGCCCTCCTGTACGATGAAGAAAAATCAAGGGGAGTTTAATGGTTCACAGCAAAAGGTACCGAGCTGCTATCAATCGTGGCTTTCAGGCTACCGTCCCGTGTCAAGTGGGTTCGGCCACCGCAGTTGAGGCAGAGAATTAGGGTATTGGTGATCTTTGCCGAGGGTTTCTCGTCAAATTCGTCGAAAAGGATGTGTATGCTTCGATTGGGTCACAGGGATTTTCTTAACGGTTCTCGTAGGAATTTCTTGGTTTCTGTTAAGTTTTCTGTTGAGCAGTTTCAAGGGGACTTGTAGAGAGCTTAGATAAAGATAATTCCTTTGACCCCATATCAATATGTGCAACATATTACAGGTTTTATGAGTAGACTAGGGTGGAGGATGCCAAAAGGGTTTGTTCAGTCAGGGACATTGATGTTTTGAATGCCAAAGTTACTCCCATAAATTTACTTGGTTTGAGAATGCCTCTGGATTTTCTCTGGAACCATGAGTACAGTAGAAGAGATTGTAGTCCCTTCAATGTCAGTGAACGAGGATCTCTTCCGAACGGTATGTTTGTTGAGTTTTCGAAATGTGCTCCACAAGGGCATGTACATGGGTGTTTTCGGATTCTCCATTCTATAGAATTCAGGCGATGAGGAGTCGGTGACGGGTCGATTTTACGCCACACCCAGTGCTTCGATCGATAGATTTATCGTTTCTTCAATGAGCCACGGTATTGTCTGGATTTATAGATTATTCATTGGTCTTTACGTTACATAATAATTATAACTCGTAGATAATCATTTTGAGGTTTTCACACATATATATTCCTACCGGGAAGAATGAGAAAACATGGACTAAATTCTATAATTAAATGTAGATTGGAGCGGGGCACAACAAGAAGACCTCATTATAGCTACGACATTGACATGCAGAATCACGTCATTGTTTTGACAATTGCCCACTCATTGTTTTGACAATTTGTAGCATAAAATAATAGCCATGAATTAACTCTTTAATATCTTGCATTCAAATTCGTTTTACAGTGACTCTCATATTACATCTTTTAATTCTAAATTTATAAGCTATATCGTTTTACCTATTTTAATTTTAATGAATTTAAACATAATGTTGAAATTTCTAAAGTGTTGCATTCAAATTTGCTCTCATTTGCTTCTTTTGTACTAAAATATTCGTAGTATGTTGATTAAGTCAACTCCTAGGGAACGAGAGAGTCGTCCTTTTGTGCAGTAAAGGATGGATTAATGGGAATGGAGATAGGAAATGGAGGGCAACCAATATTTAAGTAATAATATTTAAT
The DNA here is from genome assembly GCA_000404065.3 of Pinus taeda. Taxonomy (NCBI): domain Eukaryota; kingdom Viridiplantae; phylum Streptophyta; class Pinopsida; order Pinales; family Pinaceae; genus Pinus; species Pinus taeda. Next base: position 76,918 of record APFE031519491.1, on the reverse strand, counting down.
AAGTATTTTATTCCTCATGGATTTGAATACAATCTTTCAATGAATGCCCAGGGAATTTTGAAGAGGAGACCAGGGTTGCTACAATATAAATAAAATATTCTTCAACAAAAAAAGATTTGCAGTGTGTCATAGTAAAATAGCTCCAAAGGCAACAATCTGAGGGATTAAAATGGATTTCTATTTATAAGGAACGGAGGGATTTCAATTATATTATTTTTCTACACAAGAATATCATTTATTGCAAGATAAAAAAGTTTATAATATTCATTGACAATGATGTAGACCAAAAGGGTTGTATATACAAAGATTTGCAGGGATTTTAATTATATTATTTTTCTACACAAGAATATCATTTATTGCAAGATAAACAAGTTTATAACATTCATTGACAATGATGCAGACCAAAAGGGTTGTATATACAAACATTTGCATGGTATGTTTTCTGGAGGGTATGTTTTAGCACCCCTCTTAGGCTATGTGAACTTGTCTTCTTTATGATTGACTCTACTAACCATATCAACAAGAATAGGAATGAATTGAATTTTAGCAGCGTCCACAGTTCAGACTAAGCTGTGAATATATTGTACATTTGTTTTGCATCGTTAAAGACTATATAGCCTAACAGACATTGGCCTCAATGCTAACCCATAATAGACATTGGCATCCTTCACATTCACATTCCAGTGGAGAGGAAGAGCAGTTCCTCTATAGCAAATGTTGTTGTGCATGGGCCCTATAGCCTAACAGACATTGGCCTCAATGCTAACCCATAATAGAGATTGGCATCTTTCACATTCACATTCTAGTGGAGAGCAGTTCCTCTATAACAAATGTTGTTGAGCATGAGGCCCTTTCAAGCAGTGTTGTAAACATTTCGATTTTATGGTGAAATTGTGATTTTTTGACCTAGCTAATGTTTGCTGATTATTATTTATATTTTCTCAATTTTTATGGCTTTTTGTTTTTTCATACCTTTGCCAATTTTATCCCAATATTAATGTTTACATCATTATTTTCAAATATTGAATTACGTCATCTAAAAAAGCAATGTAAATATATAAAGCAAAATAATAATAATAATAATGAAAAGCAAGAAAAACATGCACATACTCAAAAAGATTTAATATATAGGAATTATGCATTTCCCTGCCATATATGAAGAATGAGTGAATGCAATTGATATGGATTGATCAATATCATGGAAGGAAAAAGCAATCCTAAAATTGTTATAATTATAGCCATGCAACTCGCCCATTCCAGTCAATGACAATAGTTAATCTCACCAGCGCCAATTGTTTTTTAGCCACATGAACGAGAATAATGGGCAGTAAGGACAAACATATTGCTAATTGTGTTGGTTTATATTGGTTGGTTGAAAGAAATAATTGCTTGCTAGAGTTTATGTTAGAACACACAGACATTATAGAGGATGCATTTATAAACAACAGATAGATGGAATTCTTAGTAGCAGCGCCACTTGCTTGCTTGCTAAGAATGTTGTTGCGAAAGAAACAGATGAAAGCGGTAAGGAGAGGAGGTTAAATTCATCATGATTGAGAGGAGTAATGGATTAGATTAGAATAGAATCTAGATTATGGAGGCTTGTGATTTGTGGGTGTCAATTTTTTTATTATTCTCTATTTTCTGTATTCCATAGACTGCAGTAATTCAATAAGTTTAGAAATATAAAAAAAATTAACCTTAGTAATATAGATTTCAATTTTTCCATATATTTTATCTAATATGTTGTGACAAACTATCTCATGTAATATCCATAAAAATTCACAAATCATTATAAAAAATCCATCCTAAACCAACATAGAAAAAATCATTAAGAAAATCTATCTACTTGCAATTCATGTTCATGTTGATCAACAGAAAAGAAAAATCACAAGTGAAAATTTACCTGTCCTAAACAAATATTGGGGCAAATCGTTATTTTTATGTACATATCCATTTACATTTCATATCATTAAAAGAAAAGAGAAATCACAAGTTAACTTAAGTGCATACCTATATATGGGCAGTTCTCTCCTCTCCTCTCTCTCTGCTATGTCGATGAACTCCAATGCGAGTAGGTTCCTCGTTGTAGTCTAGTTCAAATCATTGTCCAAATGTCCCATGAGATCTGATTAGAGAAGTGCTACAACGCATTTTCCCTTCCGCGGATTATCGTATCCCATATCCGCACCAAAGTGTTCTTGAGGAACCTGCTTGCATTGGAGTCTAATGACATTGTCGTCCAACTTCTTGAAGACTTGATGGACTTCTTGCATTAAGTCGGGGTGACTGATTGCCTAATTGATACACCCTTGTTTTTCCTTTAATAACTGCCGCTAAATATTTTTTCTCGCCATGGTCACAATTGGATTGAATTCTTTGATATAGTATGTTTTTTTACGTCCATTGTGATTAGTCGACATGGCATCCTAAATTTTTCCATCACAATTTTTTTTATTTCTTCATTGGTGCTAGGACATTCATGTAGCTTGATATCCCACTTACTTAACCACTTTTTGTTTTGCTTCATCCAAGTTTTCTTCCTACGATCTAATTCCTCTTCCATAGCTATCTTGGGCCAATGTTGGTTATCCATGCTTTTAGTCCTTTTTAAGTAACTTATTAACCCAGTTATCGTTGTTGCCTCCAATGGGAAAGTACGTGCTTCAGTGAAAAGGATTTCATACGGGACTGTGGCTTCAACTTTGAGATTGCTAGTAACTAGTTACTTCGGTATCCTTTCTATCTGTCTCCGGCTACAAGTTGACATGCTATTTCCTCATACCTCACAACCATAGAGAACAACCAACGTAACCAACAAACCAAAAAGGGTTTTCTTGGTTTTCCAATCCCAAATCTCATTTTTTCTGCACCTATTTTGGAGTAAGTATGAGGCTCTCCATCCTCCTTGAATTCTTTTCGCCCTACAAGTCTTCCAACTGAGCTTATGGTGGAAGTCAATCCCAAGATATTTGTATTCCTTCACTATCTCGAGAGGACTACCTTCAAAAAGAAAAGAGTTTGGTTTGTCTTTTCTACTTAAAGAGGAAATCATGATTTTGGTCTTATTAATGTTCACCTGCATCCCCACCTCTTGATAGAAGTGTTTTAAGACCTTTAAGTGTTCTCTTAATCCACGCGTTGTTTTTGAGATTGGAATAAGATCATCTACATATAGAAGCAACTTTACCACATAGCTTGCTAGATGAACCCCTTCTCCATCTACTTTGCTTAACCAAGCTTCCAACTTATCAATATATAAACCAAATAACATGGGGAAAGGGCAAGGACACAGAGGTAGGAGAAGGGAATGCTAAAGGCTTCGACAAATGCAAATATAAATACTAAGCATTATGCAGTAATTCAATTATTGAGAAAAGTCTTTTGGTAGAAATCACATAACATAAATTTTTGGACGATGCATTTCGAACCAACCAGCGTGGTCCATCATCTGGGCCTAATGATGAACCACACTGGTTGGTTCGAAATGCGTCGGCCAAAAATTTTTGTTATGTCATTTCTACATAAAGATTTTTCTTATTCATTATGGATCACAAAAGCTTGAATTCAAAAATTCAATTATTTTTTTTACTCTTTCTATCTTTATCTCTTGAAATAAAATGATATTAAATAGTCAGCAAACACTCATCTGAAAAGACGGAGGATCTTTATTTTGAAAACAAAGAAAAATACTTTTCCAAATACAAATATAAATATTAAGCATTATGCAATAATTCAATTATTACTTTACTTTTTCCATTTTTATCTTTTAAAATAAAATAATATTAAATAATTAAGAGGATCTTTATTTTGAAAACAAACAAAAGGGAAAGACGGAGGAGGAGAAAACAACTCTGAAGCTTTCTCTAAACACAATATAAATATTAAGGATTACGCAATAATTCAATTATTGGTTTATTCTTTCTATTTTTGTCTCTTGAAATAAAATAATATTTACACCGTAAGGCGTTTCCCTTTGAAATGAATTGCCCCGGCCGTCGCCGTGTCCTATTGTTCACCATGGATTTGTGGTGTTAGATGATTGAACAAAATTTGATTGTTGATAAAAAATTGGTTCATGAAACTGAAACGTTCGTGAATTTTCGTCTCGCCGTTCTCGCTCATGGAAATGGCGGTCATTAGATGCTTATTAGTCGTCCATATTTTAATTTCCCTAAGTTGCAGTTTGAAAAGACTTTGAGAATAAGAGAAGTCAGGTGTTCAGAAAACGATGGACGCGGCAGCCATTGTTGTTGTAGTTTCTCCAGCGACATTGGAACCTAGATTTTGGGTGTCGATGCTGTAAATAGTACGAGATGTGTCCCACAAGATGAGCGTTTTGGGCATCTGAAAATGTCTGATTTCTTAGTGCAATCCCTCAAGGCAATTGTTCAATTCCTGGTACCAGAGCTCAAATCGCTGTTTGATTCAACTATGAATGAGTTCGATTCCTTTAAAGACATTAAGAAGTTATTTTCTGATGGGAAAAAGTTTCCCAACAACTCAATTCTGGAAGCTGCCAAAAATTCCATTCCCTTTGAGCTTGTCAAATATTTTCTTACAACAGACGACGAAAAATTGTTCAAGTATCCCCTTCCTCAAGTTATAGCCGGTGAGTATTTCTCTTCCAAACACGTCCATGCATCTTCTTATTCTGTGCTTGATTTCTACCAGATTCTGAATAATTGAACTTATTGGAAATGGGATTAATAGGTGCAGATGACAAATTTGCATGGAGGAAAGATGAAGAATTTGGACGCCAGATGCTGGCCGGAGTCAATCCTCTTGTTATACAGAGACTCCAAGTAATCAACAAATCTCTAGTCCCCATTTGTCTCCTCTCTATTTTTAATTAAGATTAGGCTACATAATTTTAATGTTGTGGATGGTTGAATTCACAGAGTTTTCCTTCGAGAAGTAAACTGGACCCTTTGATGTCTGGTCCTCAGATCAGTTCTATTACTGCTTCACACATCGAAAATAATCTCGACGGTCTAACAATGGAGCAGGTATATTGATCCAACTCAATGCTTGTTCCTTGTAATTTGGCTTGTCTTTTGATCTGCAACAACAGTGAGATTCATGTATTCATAGATGGATATGATATTTTCAGCCTCTCTAGGATAACAGACTCTTCATTCTGGACCACCATGATGCCTTGATACTGCATCTGGATCGAATAAATGCTTTGTCTATCACCAACACATATGCTTCTCGTTCAATTCTCTTCCTGAAGAAGGATGGCACATTAAGGCCAGTTGTAATCAAGTTGAGCCTACCCCCTTCAAAAGATCGGGCAAGTGTTGGGAAGGTGTTTACTCCAGCAGAGGAAGGCGCATAAGGAGCTCTATGGTAGCTGGCTAAAACGTACGTGCCCGTTAATGATTCTGGTTACCATCAGCTTATCAGTCACTGGTAAAACTCAAGTAGCCACAACTAATAGAACACCTACAAAATTTGTTTGATATTTACAATATCATTCTATGTATAGTCCAGACTGAGACTGTAATGGTCAGATTCTTTCAGGCTCAAGACTCATGTAGTTACGGAACCATTTATTACTGCTACTAACAGACAGCTGAGTGTGATGCATCCCGTTCACAAGCTATTGAGCCCTCATTTCCGGGACACAATCAACATCAACGCTCTGGCTCGCCAGATTCTTATAAATGGCGGAGGCATTCTTGAAAGATCAGTGTTTACTGGAAAGTATGCCTTGGAGATTTCTTCGGTGGTGTACAGGCAATGGAGGCTTGACAAACAAGGGTTACTTGTAGATCTCGTGAAAAGGTAATCATAATTGTTGTTGTACATACACCATGGAGTTAAAGACTAAAATTTATTTAGGTCAGTGATCTAATTACTGTGCACAATTGACCTATCATTACTTGGTTGGTGAACTTTCCAAGGACCAGTTTTCAATGTTGGGCTTCTCCCAATTTATTATAAATATGGACGATCTCCTTATAATTATACTGTATCTCTCTGTATACAGATTTTTTCTTTTAGTCAGTTCTGTTTTTTACTGTAATGTTTTACGTATGGAATTCAAACTCTGGTATGATGCTATGTTGATTTGTGCTCTTTGTTTTCTAAACAGTAATCAATACTGATTAAAATATGAGCCTCATCTTTATGTCAACCATTTGAATTTTGATTAACATTTTTACCTGAATGTGGCTACAACTTGACAGGGGTATGGCAGTGGTGGACTCATCAATGCCTTATGGGCTGAAGCTGATTATCGAAGACTACCCTTACGCTGTGGATGGATTGGAGATATGGTTGGCAATAGTTTCATGGGTTAAGGAGTACCTATCCTTGTACTACCAAAATGATGATGCAGTGAAATCTGATACAGAGTTGCAAGCATGGTGGAACGAAATCAGAAATGTTGGTCACGGAGACAAGAAGGACGAGACATGGTGGTACAGCATGGAGAGCGTGGAAGAAGTTGAAAAGGCAATAACAACAATCTTATGGGTGGCCTCAGCTCTTCATGCTGCAGTTAATTTTGGGCAATACCCTTACGCCGGATACATGCCTAGTCGTCCCACCATAAGGAGAAGGTTCATTCCAGAAAAAGGGTCCCAAGAATAAGAAATGGCTTAGTTAAGATAGCTTATAAATGGAGGCACAAGTTCTGAGACTCTCATGGTGTTATTTCAATACATTGGCCCTGTTCAAGTTTTGAATGATTCAGAAATTAGCAGATCTATTAGATAGTGGAGGCAGGAAATTTGCACTTCTTTTCTGTCAAACCTGGTAGCTGATAAAATATGAGAAACAACTTAATCACACACCTGTTGGTAAAAGCCTAATACTAAGAAGGCGGGTAGAAGTGGATGATTAGGATTGTTTATAGGTTTAGCCAACAGTTTTATTGGTAACATGCTTAGTTTGAACTTTTGGTGATATTGTTTCATCACATAGGCTGAGTATGGTTTGGTGAATTGTTATTGGAAATATACTTAAATCAGGATAAAGATATAGGTGGTAATACCTAGTTGAATGGACAGTCCCAGTATATTAGCCCTTTTCAGGATTATTACTTGACCAGTTTGTTGCCTTAGTCTGCTGAGTACATTTTTTTTTTGTTGGTTAGTTGTTGTTGTAATTTGTAAATTGTATAGGTGATTTTCATTCACATGCTTATTGGAATAGCTGGCTTCTTGAATAGGGCAGTCATGCAGTTGAGTATGTGAGAGGGGTTTGTAGAACACATTATCTAATGAACTCTTATGTAGAGGCAAAAAGTCTCACTCATAGCCTACTCGGGGCTTCAGATGGGAATTTCTTTTATAGATTCATGTATTCATAGATGGATATGATATTTTCAAGCTCTCTGGGACAACAGACTCTTCATTCTGGCATCTGGATTGACATTTTAAAAAAAATTAGCTAGATTTTTTCAAAATCATGCTGTAATTTCTATCATTTTCTGTGCAAAATTAAGGCACTCAAAATTCTAAAACGTGACAACTATAATCCACATTTTCAAAAAATTTAGCTAAATTTTTTCAAAATCACGCTGGAATTTTTATTATTATCATCATGGCTCCAACAATTTTTCATGCATTTTCAAATATGGAACGACGACCATGATGTTGTTCACAATGTCGTATCGTTTCTTTCACCTCTTCCATTACAATATAATAGTATTTTCTAATAACACCATAGATAGGTAGCATATGGAAAAATTACATGTTGGAAGACAAGAAAAAAAAAAACAAAACAAAAACTTTAAAATAACATACAAAAACATGTTCACATAAACAAAAACAACAACATGGATAATGGATAACCTCTACAAGACATTACTATTATTTACCATATTTACCAAATAGCCATATTTGAATACACATAACTAATCATTTCAAGTATAACTCATTATCATCCACCCTAGCTTTCAACAATGTCCATTCATATGTTGCTTTTTTTCCACACACTACTATTATTTACAAAATATCCATATTCAAAATACACATAAGTAATACTTTCAACTCTAACTCATTATCATCCACCCTTTATTTCAACAATCTCCATTCACATGTAGCTATTCTTCCACAAACTATTATTATTTACAAAATATCCATTTTCAGAATACACATAACTAACTATTACAATTGTAACTCATTATCATCCACCGTTGTTTTCAACAATGTCCATTCACATATCCCTATTCTTCCCACTCTATGCTATTCTTCCCCACTCTATGCCTTACGGCGTTTCATTTGCAACATAAGGTGCAAATGATAGTTTTTAAAAGAACTGGTATTGCATTCGTTGTTAAAGAGCATGCACCTCTGTGCAACCTTTCCTCTTCTGTGCGAATCTCAGTTTGTCTTAATGATCTGAGGTTGTGAGCCACTGCACCAGATAGTACTAAAGATCTGAGGGGGTGACCCACTGCACCAGATAATATTAAAGCGAGGCGTAAGATGGCAGTGACTTTATTTAATTATGCTAATAAGTAATTTACATTGATCGGATATAATAAATTTTAGTTAACATTTTATGGTTTAGGTCAAATTTTCTGATTAAAAAATATAATAACTATATGTTTATATTGATTAAGGTATTCTAAAGTTTTTGCACGATAATAGAGTTGTCATACCACACTTATTATGTTATAATATATATATGTAGAGGTGCGGTGATTTTTCTTTCTTGAAACCTTGATCAAATTGAATTCTTTAAGCATAATGCTATTTGAAAAAATAATCATAGCAAATGGAGCTCCCTCTAAACATATTCGTTTATCTATCTCTACTAATTCAAGACTAGCGAGTAGAAACATTAAAGATGGCTAGCGAGTGAAAACATTAAAGATGGCGCTACGGTTTTTTTTCAAGACCCCTCTTGCATTAAAAATATTAATGATGTTGAAAGGAAGAGGAGTATTATATATATATATATAGATGTTGAATGTTAGATAAACTTGACCCTATGGTGGAGTTGAGGTTATGTCAACAGTTATGGTTAACAATTGTGGTTTTGGGCACTAGTATTGGTGACTCATGGTATTGAGCCCATTGTATTACATGTAGTTGAAGCCCTTAAAAGGCTTTGTGTATTCTCCATTGTAGGTAGCCATGGTTGAGCGGTGAAAGCTCAGGTTGTTGGCCAGTTTGGCTGTATTTTAGCCAAGAACAATAATAGATCTATTGTTGGTTGGTTTTTCCCCCAATTGGGGTTTTCCACATAATCATGGTGTACATGGTTTGAATGTGTATTTCTTGATTGTTATATTTGTTTCTCTTGAACCCTAACAAGTGGTATCAGAGCTCTGGATGGAAAGGGCCTTGGATAGTTGTTCGAAATGTTCCCATCCACGATGTGGTGGTGCTGGTTGAAGCAATAGCTGGTTGCACAAACTAGTGATGTCCGCTAAGTGATGGTTAAATGACGAGCAAGAAGAAAATGAAGTCTGAAGGCTTTTCCAAGGCCTCGTTCAATGAGGAGCAAGAATTTGGAAATTTAAAAAATCAAGAAAATCCGGTAATTCTTTTTTTTTAAGAGAAAATTGTTGAAGGGATTTTATGGTTAATGAAAAATTTCTATTCTGAAATAGTAATAGAAATTTTAAATAAAAATCCAGTTACAAGAGAAGGGTTAAATAGTGGGATAGGAGTTTTACAGGGTGAAATGCATGGTTAAACTTGTAGCAGTTCAAGTTGTGTGTGGGTCAAGATAGTAAAAAAATAAAAATAAAATGGAAACTTTCATGTAAATGGGTATCCAGTTACAAGAGAAGGGTTAAATAGTGGGATAGGAGTTTTACAGGGTGAAATGCATGGTTAAACTTGTAGCAGTTCAAGTTGTGTGTGGGTCAAGATAGTAAAAAATAAAAATAAAATGGAAACTTTCATGTAAATGGGTATACGACTGTAAGACCTGGTAAGGCATGCGTACCCCAGTAAATCACTAGTAAAGTCTGGTAAGGCATGCGTACTCCAGTAAATCACTGGTAAAGTGTGAATGTCCGCTTGGGTGATATGGGGATGCATGTGGTGTTATGATGAAGCATGCTGAACTAGGACAGCTTGTGAGATTATCAAATTCCCTAACATTGACTGGGTAGGGCCTGGAGGTGAGTGGTGGCTGGCTCACTTGGCAAATTTCGCTAGATTTGGCCAAAGAAAACCCAAAGTCAAGTTTAAAGGGGGGATTGTTAGATAAACTTGACCCTATGGTGGAGTTGAGGTTATGTCAACAGTTATGGTTAACATTTGTGGTTTTGGGCACTAGTATTGGTGACTCATGGTATTGAGCCCATTGTATTACATGTAGTTGAAACCCTTAAAAGGCTTGTGTATTCTCCATTGTAGGTAGCCATGGTTAAGCGGTGAAAGCTCAGGTTGTTGGCCCGGGTGGCTGTATTTTAGCCAAGAACAATAATAGATTTATTGTTGGTTGGTTTTTCCCCCAATTGGGATTTTCCAGATAATCATGGTGTACATGGTTTGAATGTGTATTTCTTGATTGTTATATTTATTTCTCTTGAACCCTAACACTGAAAGGAAGAAGAGTATAATATATATATAGAGTGGGTGATTTCAACAAATTCCTTTTAAATTTTTGAGAAATTAAACGAGAAAAACTGTAAATTATTATATTTTCCTTTCCAGAAACCTTGATCAATTTGAATTCGTTGAGCGTAATGCTATTTAAAAAAATAATCAAAACAAATGGAGCTCCCTCTAAACATATTCGTTTATCTATCTCTACTAATTCAAGACTAGCGAGTGGAAACATTACAGATGGCTAGCCAGTGAAAACATTAAAGATGGCGTTTCCTTTCCAGAAACCTTGATCAATTTGAATTCGTTGAGCGTAATGCTATTTAAAAAAATAATCAAAACAAATGGAGCTCCCTCTAAACATATTCGTTTATCTATCTCTACTAATTCAAGACTAGCGAGTGGAAACATTACAGATGGCTAGCCAGTGAAAACATTAAAGATGGCGCGATGGTTTTTATCAGGCCCCTCTTGCATTAAAAATATTAATGATGCTGAAAGGAAGAGCAGTTATTCTATTACTAAAACCATCCGTCCGAGCTGGTATAAACGCTCCTCATTAGGAAGCCTCGACAACAGGTTGAAGAGAGGAACAAGAATACGTAACATTGTGAGCTGAGATGATATGCCTTTGTAGGGCATAACAAAGCTCTACGTTGAACTTCTGCAGAAGAGAGCAAAGTAAAAGAAGGTGAGCACTCATTTGTCATTTTGATATAGTAAAACTTGCACTCAGTGAGAATGCTGAATCCAAGGAAATCAGACGGAAAATTGGCGAGGATATAATTGTACACCTGATTTTCCAAGTGATTTCGTTGGATTCAACCTTCTCACTAAATGCAGCCTTGTTGACAGCGTAATGACAATTGAATTTTTAGCGCGTGTTCTTTCAATTTTCCCTCTTCTTCAGATGTACTTAATGGATTTCGCTGGCCTGCAGAGGCCTGTGATCTCAATTCTCAATTTTACAGATTTAAATTTACGTGGTTGTCTTAAAGAGAAGGGGTAGACAATGAATTGCCTTAACCTTAAAACTCAGAATACTTTAACAAAAAACTCGAAAGTGAATATAATGGAATTTGGATAGCTTCCCCTATCAATTTCAAAACTCAAAATCATTGGAATCGAGGTGATCTTCACACTCTCTCTTTGAGAACAGATTTCTCGAATTAGTGGCAACGTTGACATGACTGAAAGTGCTCGCCATCAATCTTGGAAAAATGAATTGTTGTCACTGTCAACCTGCTCTCGAGGCCTTTTAATCTGGAGTGTTTCCACCTGCTCGAATGACTGGTTTTAGTATGAGAGTACATCATTATTACTTGAGTAAATTCTACAATGTAAGTTATAACTAGAGTAGTTTGTAAGTTTTATCTACGAAAATCAGTTTAGAACCATGTAATTTTGGAATGTAAATTCTACAAAGTAAGTTACAAATAACTAGAGTAGTTTGTCAGTTTTATTTACAAAAATCAGTTTCGAACCATCTAATTTTGGATTTATCTTGGCTTGACTGCTTGAGGCGTAACTCTTTTTAGGAATGTATAATTTGATAAAAGATTTGCGCTTAGGATTTGATATTTTTCCTTACATGATAGATGTTTAGGTACATGCATCTTTTTAATAGGATGTTCAAACCACATTTTCCTAACATATCCAAATTATAATTCAGACTCAAAATTGTCTAATCAAGAACTTTATCCATGGTTATCACTGAAACGCTCTTAGAAACATAAATTGTACCTTATAGAAACTTGACATTTCTTATATATCGAAAAGATGAATAAGAGCCAAAAAGTAACAAATAAACTTTGCAAACCATTAAGAAATGGATTAGGTATTTTGAAAACCGATGCATTTTATAGATCATAATACGGATGTTATTAAGAATCTGTACTTAGCAAATATTGATATATATATATATATTATATATATATATATATATGTATAGTTTTACTCACTAGATTTTATTAGATATACATAACTTGACATTAATAGTGTGAATAGAATGATTAGATGCAAGGTATTGAAAAGCCTACCATTATTGTAAGAGATATAGAGTCTTCCTTATTCATGACCATGGTCATTTTTGAAAATTTCCATGAATTGGAGGAACAAGAAAGGAACAAAGCAACATATAAAACAATAAAAAAGGCATATGAATCAAATAAATACTAGATTAAAGAAACAAAATATAAGGATATTGTTTCACATAAAGTGAAACAAAATGGAGCTATAGATTATTTATGTAAAGTATAATTTAGGTTTTTAAGTTTGTCACATATATTTATGAATGAAGATAGGTGAGTTTCCTTTTAAGAAATATTTTTCTCTATGACAAAGACAATTTACACATGACATGAACACATATATTTATGAATGAAGATAGGTGACTTTCCTTATAAGAAATATGTTTCTCTATGGAAAAAATAATTTTGGCATTTTGTTGAGTAACACACACGTAAGAAGGAGAATTTAGGGAACTATTAAAGGTAGGTAAGAGAAAGGATCTAATTCCAATCAAGGTAATGGTTGAAATCTAATTAACACGTAGAGAAGTAAATGATATTTAATTTCAATATGCTATACTTTGGTTTAAATTGAAAACAGTTCATATAATTTTCATATCAAACCTTTGATGGTCTACAAGAGGAAGACAATTCTCTTGAAATCAAATATTATGTATTTATTTATTAAAAAATAAAAAAAGTCTCAACCCCATAGGTTAAAATAGGTACATTTATCCGGTACATTTATCCTCTTAATCAAAATATGTTTTGAGTTGTTGTAACAAAGAGAGTATATCTAAATTAAATTATTTGAAAGTTTCTTTGACCATAGTTTATAATTCTACCTTCATTTCTTCCCGCTTGTAGGCTTGATTATGAATTTTAACAAAACATTTTGATTCTTAGAATATTCAAGGCCACCATTGATGGTCATTCTAAATGTTTTGGATATTTCATGTAGCTAGAGCACTTTTTGACAACCTCTATATAGGAATGTAAATAGTTTAAAACGATGCATTTTGTTAAATTGATTCAAAAGGTGTGAGTCCTTTTGTAATGCATAGTGTAGTATTTTAAGTTCTTTGTGAGGTTGTTGTATGACCAATAACTCAAAGAAATGTAGAGATTCATAAAAAAAGAGATTATGAGAGGAAAAGCAATAGTGAAGGCTTGTAAAATCTTAATAGTGATTATTACATGGAAATGCGGTCTTACCACCATCAGGTGAGAATTTATACACTATGAATTAGAAATATAAATAAAAATAAACAACAAAATACACTATAATTTTACCTAGAAATTAAAATCCAAACATTCAAATTGAAAGCGAGTGACGGTGATAAGTCTTCTAAGAATTAAAAAATTGTGTTAAAATACATAATTCCAACCAACCGATCTGAAGATAATCCTAGAAATGCTATGAGTATGGTGCACTGTGCAACCTTTGCTCCTCTCACATAATCTTTGTTTGTCTAATTTTTTACACTTGGGTGGATTGTGCTTAAATAGCAACACTATTAACTATCCTAGAAATACAATGAGTATGGTTCACTATACAACCTTTGCTCCTCTCACATAATCTTTGTTTGTCTTAATTTTTTGCACTTTGGTGGATTGTGCTTAAATAACAACACTATTAACTATCAAGCAATTGCGTATGGCCATATTATGGCTGTGGACTTATCCATTTATCTCTGTATGAAATTTAGATTAAGATAGATGTATTTAAATTTTAAATTGAAAAAATAAAATTTTAATTTTAATTAACATTTTATTATTTGAATTGAATTTTTATTTATTAAAATTTGGAGAATTTGAATTAAAAATCTATTATAAAATGATTGTATTAATAAAATATTATTCTAGTAATCCAAAAGTATAACAAGATTATAATAAATTGATATTTAAATTAATTTGATTATTTATTATATACTTTTGAAAATAAATTTAACTATAATTAATTTTCACATTTTCAAATGGCCTCTTAATTCCCAGAGGATTTAAGACTACCACCTATGCTCAATCTCAATGTTGGTTATCTAATTTGATAAATCTTATAAGTACCACTGTACACAATAAATTAGAATCCCATTTTCAAATTACCTCTTAATTCCCAGAGGATTTAAGAATACCACCTATGCTCAATCTCAATGTTGGTTATCTAATTTGATAAATCTTATAAGGACCACTGTACACAATAAATTAGAATCCCATCATTAAATATCGGATATATCCAACTTACATATTGATCAAATACGTTGATATTGAGTACCAAATGTTTTGTGGGTATTCCAGGTGAGAGTTGTTCAAAACAAGTGTCGTTATTACGTGTGTTTTCCACGATAACATAGGAAGCAATGTATTGTCGGAGCCCTTATAGTATATAGTTGTTTTTTGTTCTTACAATCACTCATTTTGATGCATAGCTTGAATTACTATTTTTAGTGAGAAGCAATGTATTGTCGGAGCCCTTACAGGTGAGGGATACTACATGCTTCAGTTTGCAGAAGGATGTAGGCTGGCCACTCATCAGTATCTCAGCACAACATGAATATGATGAGATTGACCTTGGTTTATGCCGAGAGTTCGATTCGAGAAATGTGATGAGCTGGTTCATACTTGTTGGGGAAACATTCATAGCTCGAGCTATTGCACAGTAGGAGCGAGGAATCATTGATGCTCCCTATTGGTGGAATTTGGATCTATGTGGATCTACGAGTAGCACGTTGAGTCAGAGACAGACATGGAATCCAATCATGTTTCAATCTCTTGTTTCAATCATCCAATCATGAAGATTGGCCATCATGACTCCCTATGTCACTGAAGCTCTCATCTAATCATCCCATCATGTAGATATTCTTGTTATGATTCCAACTAGCTATTACGTTAAGGTGTTTTTCGACATATTCCCCCTTAATGCCACCTTAAGCATAATTAATTAAGTCGATGTCTATACTAAGAGTAATGCTTGGTAGTGTTTTCTCATGTTATCAGAATTCCCAATAAAGTGGAGAAAGCTAGAAAATAAGAAAATATCCAGAGAGAAGGAAGAGTGGATAGTACCACAACTAATAGGGGCAACATTTAGGGGCATGTGCAATAGTGCTAACTCATTAAGTCTAGGAAGCAAAGTCTTGAAAAAGCATTTGGATAGTGCGGTCCCTTAGTTGATAGGATCTAGGAGACAATTGCTTTTCATGACACCAACAATAGATGGGAAGTTTGCACCTTGGGCCAGTGTGAAAGAGTGTATTGCAGTTGAGGTCCCACGAGATCGATACGGGGAACAAGAATTTTTCTAACACCATCTACTGATAAGAAAACAATGTTGTGAAGTAATTTTAGTTGTAAAGGAACGTGCGATAAATCATGATGTGACAAGTCCTTTGTATTGGCCTCTCAGGCATAAGATGCTAAAAATTAAGGGCATGTAAGCTTAGCATGGACAACAACATGATTGATTTAATGACTGAAATGAAATAATGGATTAGCCTTGAGATATGTGCTAGGGGTGCATTTAGTGGACCTCTCAACATATGAGAATTCTATAAGAGTAGAGGACATGAACGGTAGATTTTTAAAGGTCTTGACCCAAAGGAGGTTTAATGTGGTTTTGTGAAAAGGGATTAACATTGGGAGCATAACCAATATTGGTAAACCCATATCGAGAAATAAAATGTAGTAAAAATAAGCAAAAGAGTTTAACGAAGTGATGGGAATTATATTGAGTTGTGAAATTAAAGGATATGGGAATTATATTGAGTTATGAAATTAAAAGGTATAACTATGTAGCTCAATAGGTGAGGATTGCATGATCATGGATTTAGCCTAATCATGACATGTAATGGATAATTTCCTATTCTGGAAGTAATAAGTGGCTATATGTTTGTTGTTGAGGAATTATGAAGAATTTGTTGTGTCATACATAATTAACAGTGGCATACCTCAAGAAATATAGGTTGCAATGTATTTTAATTAAACATAGTAAATCATATTGAACCCCATCAACAAACATTGAACCCCATCCACAAAGACAAAGTGAGTAAATGCTACCAATACTTAGGTTGATTAATACAATTATCTCAAGCATCACGAGGCATACTGAAGTGCTCTTCTATAACTGTAACTATTGGTAATGGAGACCATAGTTGCATCACGAGGTTGAGTAAATGAAGCCCATTATGTTTGTCACATTGAGTCTTCAATGATGAAATAGTGAGCCATGTTGGAGTATTCCTCAATTAGTGTAAAATGCAGAAGTCACTACATTGAACCATGTGTGATAGGTGAACAAAACAGTGGTGACCAGAGTGAGAGAGGTGTGGAATGTGGCAACATGTGTGGAATGTGGCAATATGTGAAAGAGTTTGTTTGAGAGTGAGGTTGTAGAGTTAGGTTATGAGAGCCAGTGGAGAATAGATGGCTAAGTGCTAGTAATATGTAAATTGTATGAGCTCGGTAAGTGCATTTCTATAAGAATGTTGAAGAAGATTGAGAGAAAAAAAGTTGCATGGGCTACGTAGAGGGATGGTTGCTGAGGAGAATAGGAAGTCGTGATTTGATTCAAGCTACGCATCAAAATGAGTGATTGTAAGAACAAAAAACAACAACTTCCATATGGACAACAAGTTGGTGTTTGCATAATAGGAAGTTTCCTAGGGTGGTTCCATCATAGTGAGCGCGTGATGTAGAACATGGAAATTAGTGCCTCGTGTAGTTGGATGCTTGCTTAAGAAGTTTGCTTCTTGTAAGCTATTTAGGTGTATGTAAAGAGAGATTTGCTGCTAGCAAAAAAATCCAAGGGATTTTGTGCTTTTATGAATGGGTTTTCGCGAAACTTGATGTAATAAGAGTAATGGCTTTTGATCTACATCATAAGAAAACCAAGATTGTGTGGTTTTTCTCCTAGAAGGGTTTCCATGTTAAACTGTGATTGTATAATATGTGTTGATCTAGATTGTTTCTTACATGACATGTTGTTGGTTGATTTTGTGGTTTTTCTCATGGAAGGGTTTCCATGTTAAACTGTGATTGTATAATATGTGTTGATTTAAATTGTTTCGTACGTGATATGTTGTTGGTTGTTTACCTAAATTGTTTCCAAGTAAAAGTAAAATGTGTTGATTTAAATTGTTTCTTACATGACATGTTGTTGGTTGTTTACCTAAATTGTTTCCAAGTAAAAGTAAAATGTGTTGATTTAAATTGTTTCTTACATGACATGTTGTTGGTTGTTTAACTAAATTGTTTCCAAGTAAAAGTAAAATTATATTTCGCAGTAATTGCAAATTTAGTCTTAATATCGATTCAACTTCTTGCCCCTCTAGTATTAATCTTGTTTTAAAAATCTCCATGGTTAAGAATCTTGTTACATATTTTTTAATGTATATCTATTGACGCATATATTAATTCCCTTTTAAATTTATAATAATAATAATGGAGTAGTCTTTAAGTGCGCCTTTTTGGAGTTTTCAGCAATTTTTTTTCGCCAAAATCTTGAAAAAATATTTGTTGTTATATCTCGATTTTTGTGAATTCAATGCCATCAAAAACCTTGGGGCACTTCTATTTTCAAGATTTCACCTGGGAAACTTGTGATTTCAATAAATCCCTAAAGATTTTAAACAAATTAGATGGGAAAATAAAATAGAATTTTTTCCAAAAAAGAGCACTTAAAGACTACTCCAATAATAATAAGTTAATGACTATACATGTTGATTGAGTAGGACCACAATCTACCCCAAATCAGGATAAAGTTATATTAAGTTTGACAAGGGAAATGAGTCATTGTGTTATGGTCAACATTGTTGCTTTGTTGGTTCATTGTTTTAGTGGCTCATGGGTTTTGCATGTCTATTTCATAATAGACTTTCACAACTTTAACTTTATTATCATGAAGAAGTAGGTTGAGGGTCTAAATTTAACCTCCATGGAATATGATAGAATATTCATAATAGTATTCAAAAGTCAAGGGTTGAAATTTATCTCCAAGCTATTTATGCTCTTTTAATTAATTTATCTTAAATTATTTAAATGAAGAAATTGTTATATGAACACATGTCATATTGGGCATGTGATATTCATAATAGTGGTATTGGCCCATGGTATTGTAACAAAAACTATTTAGAAGATAAGAATTTGCATGGCTACGAATGTGAGATGTATCACGGGACAAATTTTTTTTTTTATGATTATCATGGATTGATGCCTATAGGACATTGTAAAAGAAAACACACATTGTAAAAAAAAAATGAGGTGAGTGGTCAAGGACTATACATGGCTTTAGTCAATAATATTAATATACTATTAATGATTTCTTTTCCATTTTAATGTTTTGATATCAAAAGTATAAAATATTATTATTATTATCATATTATAATTTAGATTAACCTTGATTAGCTAAATGGTTCGTTGTGTTAAAGTCAACTTTGATGGTCTGTAGGTTCATTGGTTTAGTGGCTCATGGTTTTTTCGCTACTAATTGCTTGGAGAGGTGCTTTGTAGAACAATATCAAAGAGATGTTGTAATGTAATTTCATGTAAAGATTTTAACTCGCTCAAAATAAAATAAAAAATAAAAATAAAATATTATTATTGTTATTTTCTATAAATTACTACTAATAGTTTTTGAGCTCCAGGTTTATGAGAGCCTGTGGTAAATACGCATGGTATCTAGCTTTGTGAGAGCCCATGTTGACCCGTGGTATTCTTGTCAATACTGAATATTTAAAGGGGGATTCTATCAACCTAGATTCATCTTTATTCAGGATCTACAACACGCCAAGAGTCGATCTAACTCACGGGTGTATAAAATATTATTATTATTATCATATTATAATTTAGATTAACCTTGATTAGGTAAATGGTTCGTTGTGTTAAAGTCAACATTGATGGTTTGTGTGTTCATTGGTTTACTCGCTCATGGTTTTTCTGCTACTAATTGCTTCAAGAGGTGCTTTCTAGAACAATATCGTAGAGGTGTTGTAATGTAATTCATGTAAACATTTTAACTCGGTCAAAATAAAATAAAAAATAAAAATAAATTATTCTTTTTGTTATTTTCTATAAATTATTACTAATAGTTTTTGAGCTCCCGTGGTAAATACCCATGGTCTCTAGCTTTATGAGAGCTCATGGTATTTCCCCATGGTATTATTGTCAATACCAAGTATTTAAAGGGGATTCTATCAACCTAGATCCATCTTAACAACATGCCAAGAGTCGATCCAGCTCACAAGTGAGACTCTTGCAAATCTATTCCAAACACCTAAACTCCAGTGGAGTTGGTGATGAGACTGGTTTCATATTGCTTATATCTACCTACACATCCAAAATGTGAGCAACGCCTGCAAAAATTTGAACAAAAGTGAAAAATGACGCCTCCAAAAATTTGAACAAAAATAAAACTCTTACTGAACACTAAGTAAATACAAAAATATTAATATATATACTCATTAGTTTTTCTAATTTTACTGATTTTACAAATAATTTTTTTCTAAGATCTTATAACGCTTTACGTAACACACTCGCATGAGAGATCGCAGCTTTTGTTTGAACCACATAGATTTTCTTATTAATCCTGCAAAGTGTTTCTAAAATGTGCTCAACATATGATATGTTCACGATTTTTTTTAAAAGAACTGGTATTGCATTCGTTGTTAAAGAGCATGCTCGCCTGTGCAACCTTTCCTCTTCTCTGCGAATCTCAGTTTGTCTTAATGATCTGAGGTTGTGGGCCACTGCACCAGATAGTACTAAAGATGTGAGGGGGTGACCCAGTGCACCAGATAGTATTAAAGCGAGCCGTAGGATGGTCGTGAGCTTATTTAATTATGCTAATAAGTAATTTACATTGATGGGATATAATAAATTTTAGTTAACATTTTATGGTTTAGGTCAAATTTTCTGATTAAAAAATATAATAATTACATGTTTATATTGATTAAAGTGTTATACATTTTCAAGTTTTTTCAAGATAACAGAGTTGTCATACCACACTTATTATGTTATAATATATATGTAGAGGTAGAGTGATTTCAATAAATTCTTATCAAATTTTTGAGAAATTAAACCAGAAAAACTGTAATTATTATATTTTCCTTTCTTGAAACCTTGATCAATTTGAATTCGTTGAGCGTAATGCTATTTGAAAAAATAATCACAACAAATGGAGCTCCCTCTAAACATATTCGTTTATCTATCTCTACTAATTCAAGACTAGCGAGTGGAAACATTAAAGATGGCTAGCGAGTGAAAACATTAAAGATGGCGTGATGGTTTTTTTTCAGAACCCTCTTGCATTAAAAATATTAATGATGCTGAAAGGAAGAGGAGTATAATATATATATGTAGAAGTGTGGTGATTTCAATAAATTTCTATCAAATTTTTGAGAAATTAAACCAGAAAAACTGTAAATTATTGTATTTTCCTTTCTTGAAACCTTGATCAATTTGAATTCGTTGAGCGTAATGCTATTTGAAAAAATAATCACAACAAATGGAGCTCCCTCTAAACATATTCGTTTATCTATCTCTACTAATTCAAGACTAGCGAGTGGAAACATTAAAGATGGCTAGCGAGTGAAAACATTAAAGATAGTGCGATGGTTTTTTTCAGGCCCCTCTTGCATTAAAAATATTAATGATGCTGAAAGGAAGAGGAGTTATTCTCTTACTAAAACCATCGGTCCGAGCTTGTGTAAACCTTGTCTCCAATGTAAAAATCCTCTACCTTAGTCTTTTTACCAAATATCTTCTTCATCTTCTCTTGTAGCACCTGAGACCTCTGATATACTTCTTCTCTGGCCTGCTGTAAATGAATAGTCTGGTTTATTCTTCTTTAAATGTCATTGGGTTCTACCTGTATTTCTTGTAGCAATTTTATCATAGGGATTCCCAAAGATAAAGGGAATGTAGCCTCCATGCCATAAACTAGCTCATAGGGGCTTGTTGTAATGGATCTTTTTGTAGTCAATCTGTCTGCCCATAATGCATTGATAAGATTTTTATGCCAGTTCTTCTTGTTTTCTTCCAATACTTTCTTAATGATATTGATCAAGCTATTATTGGATGATTCAGCTAAACCGTTACCTTGAGGGTAATAGGCTGTGAAGTGACCTAAGTTGATGTGGTACTTGTGACAAAAATTGATCATTCTCTTGGATTTGAAAGCAACAGCATTATCGGTTATAATCTTTTCAGGACAGCCAAATCTGGATAGTATGTTGGTTTCTAAGAACTGTATGATGACTGAGTCATTGGCTTGTCTACAAGGAATGGCCTCTATCCACTTGGTGAAGTAATTAGTGGTAGTAAGGATCCACTTGTGTTGGCTAGAAGATGAAGGGTGGATTTCCCCAATAAAGTCTAAACCCCATTGTTGAAATGGTATTACGGTGGGAATTGGCTTGAGGGGCAAAGGTAGGAGCTTCTTCTTGCCTTTAAAGACTTGGAATTTGTGGCAAGCAGTGACAAACTTTTTTACATTAGCAAATAGAGTGGGCTAATAAAATCCAGCCCTTAGGATTTTATCAGCAGTTGATTTCTAATACAAATGTCCACCACAGTCCCCTGCATGAAATTCCTTCAACACTTTGTTAGTTTCATCCTTTGTTAAGAAATTCAATGAAATGCCTTCATGATTTTTCCAAAACAAAGCATCATTTACAATACAAAACTTTGAAACTTTCATTTTCAGCAATCTTTTCTTAGTTCTGGATAACCCTAGAGGAGCTTGCAGGTTTTGCAATACATGAATTATATCAACGTACCAAGGTGATTGTAAAAAGGCTTGATTGATCTGTGGAGTCACCATCTCCTGTTCATTATCTAGTTCATTGATATCAAGGGTTTGAAAATGGTTTCAATCATAAGTTTAGCTAATCCTTGTCCTTTTATCATCTTTGTAGGTTTTATTTCGATGTCATATTCCAAAATTTTAGCTATCCATTTGCCTCTTTTGCCTTCAATTCGTTCTTGAGTTAGAATATCCTTGACAACAGTGTTTGGCACATAAGCTATTATATGAGAGTATAAGATATAAACTCTGAAGTCCTTAATAGCTTTTACAAGGGCATAAGCCTATTTTTCCATGATTTGATATTTTAAAGGTGCAGCCCTCAGAGATTTGCTAAAGAAGGCTATGGGTTTTTCATGTCCTTGATCATCCTTTTGTAGCAAGACAGCAACAACAGTATGTTCTGATGCAAAGGAAAAGATTATAAAGTCTCTGTCAAATTTCGGGCTTGTAAGGATTGGTGTTTTAGTTAAAGCTATTTTGATTTCTTCAAAGGCTTGTTTAGCTTCTATTGTCCATTTTACCTTGGAATCTTTTTTTAACATGTTGTTTAGTAGTCTGATCAGTTCGGCCAGATTTGGTATGAACCTTCTTAGAAAGTTGATCTTCCCTAAGAAAGCTTGTAGCTCTTTGATGTTTCTGGGGTGAGGAATTTGCAGAATAGCTTGTATTCTATCAGGATCAATTCTAATGCCATCTTTTGAGATTATGTGACCTAACAGTTTACCTTCTTCTAGGCCAAATAATGACTTCTTTGGGTTTAGTGATATACCATATTTTTTGCAAATAAAAAACACTTGTCTCAGATGATCTAGGTGTTGTTGTTCTGATTTGGAAAAGGTAGTGAGATCATCTAAGTATATGGCTAGGAAATCATGAATTTCCTTTGCAAAGGCTATGTCCATGGCCCGCTGGAAAGTTGCCCCTACATTCTTGAGTCTGAATGGAATTTTCACATATTTGAAAGTTCCCCAAGGTGTTGTAAAGGCGGTCTTGTCTTGGTCATCCGAGTGAACTAAGATTTTATTAAAGCCTGAAAATCCATCTAGCAGTGAAATTCTAGAAGCTCCCACTACCCTTTGTAAAATGTGATCCATCTTGGGTAAGGGATAGTTGTCTTTCAGAGAGACTTTGTTGAGGTTCCTTAGGTCCACACATAGTCTAATCTTTGTTGTTTTCTTCCTAGTGGGCACTATATTGGAGACCCATTCGGAAAATCTAATGGGTGCAATTATCCCAGCATCACACATTCTTTTGACTTCTTTTTCAATTAGAGGAAGGAGTACAGGGTTGACGCTTCTGAGTTTTTGTTTGACAGGCTTTTGATTTTCTTTAAGAGGTACGGTGTGCTGGATAACAGAGGTATCATAGGACTTAAGATCTTCATAACTCCATGCAAAACATCCTGAAATTCTTTGAACGGTTGAATATATTTCAGTTTTTGGTCAGGAGGCAAGGTTTTAAACAATTTTATCATTCTAGGATTTTGCTGAGTTCCTATATTACAATCCTCAATTTCTGCATTTAAAGGCTACATTTTGGATTTCCTTGGAATATCATTTGATTAAAAAATATCCTCCAGAGGAGTCAAGCCTATGGGCAGAAAATTATCCTTTAACTCAATCACTTCAGACTCTCCTTCAGCAATTTCATCAAAGTTTTTTTCTTTTAGCTCTTGTAATTCTTTGCTAGTAAATTTTGTTGGATGTAATATCTTATTTGTTGTTTCAGCTGAAATGTGAGTTTCAATTTTGTTTAATTGATCATCTTCATCAACAGTTCCTGTGTCTACATTTGTGCTGGAAAATTCTTCTCTTAAAGTCAGGAAATTATCAATTTGAGTATCATTGTCAAACACTTGCCAATTTTTTACATTGTTGGGTACAGATGGCCTGTGTTTAATTTTAGTTGTAAAACGATGATTAGGCTCAAGTGGCAGTTTACAAGTACTGGCAAATGTTGCCAAGTACTGAGCATGCAAATTGTGATTCCTTGGAATTTTGTCAAGCTTTGTTTCCAGGAAAGTGTTGAGTATTTCAATTGTTGCAGCTCTATAAGATCTTAACTTGAGATCGTTTATCAGGAAGGTTCCTTTCATTTGTTGGATAACTAGATCAGAGTCTCCCAAAATTGATAACCTAGATGCCCCTAGTCTTTTGATCAATTTGAGTCCTAGCAGGAGGGCTTAATATTCAGCCATGTTATTTGTGCACCTAAAATTCAGCCTGTATGCATGTCCTTCAGCATGGTCATTCTCCGTGTTATCTATCCAAATCCCTGCCCCTACTCCTAGCTTATTAACAGATCCATCAAACTCTAGATACCATAGGATTTCTTGATTACAACTAGCATTAGGAGTTTCAAAGTTTTTCTTAGTAGGAAGATTTGGATTTTCAGTTTCATGTGGTTTCCCTTGTGTGTCTGTATTATCATTGGTCACAGACATTTCTTGAATCTGAACATTGGATTTTTCATTCATGACTTTTTCTTGTGTTGATATTAAAACTTTGTCATTAGTTGGGGGGCAAATTTCAGCATTATATAGAATAAAGGAGTCCATATCCGAATGCATGGAATAAATGGGAAAATTTTGGGGTTTCTCTTGGCTGCTGACCACATATTTCATCAAAGTTTCCCTATATAATCTCTTTGGCTGGCCAAATACTGAGATGGTGGCATAGGACATGTCAAGATGTAAAGAGCCCTGAAGCTTGGCACCCCAGGATCTAGATAATAACATTCCATATTTGGGTGGGATATCAGCCACTACTACATCCATTAGAGCTGTCTTGGTAGGGTATTGTACCAATGATGCACATAGATCTTTAGTCAATCCTAGGCATCTAACTTGGCTAGAATCAAATGAGAATATGTCTTTGTATGGCCGAGTTATGTCTAGCTCCAATTTTTCCATCACTGATTTGGGCATCAAATTATGAGAGGCCCCAGAATCAAACATTGCATTGTGAAGTACTTTGTCATGAATATTCAAACTCACATAAAAAGGAGGGACACCTCCATCTACTAATTTGCCATTTACTTCAGGATCAAAAATTAATTCTGGTTGGTCATCTAAGACATTCACTGCATCTTTGTGTTCTGAAATTTGTAGTGATATGTTGATTTGTTGTCTATAGACATCATGTTTAGCCAATTCAGACAACGGAATGGCTATCTTCAATTTGCCTATTTCGGTTTGAAGGTTAAAAGGTTTTTCTATCTGAACTTTTGCATTTCGAGCAGCGAGGTTTTCTTTTTCTGTTGTGTTTTCAAAGCTTTTTTCTTTATCAGGAGTGTTGTTAAGAGTTGAATCCGCCTCAAAATCAATTTCAAGAGGTTCCTTTGCATTTTCTTTGGGAGGAAAGGAAGTTGCGGACTATTTATCATGTTCTTGATCATCTGTAACATCTTGAATAGTTGGGCTGTTTGAGTTGGGAATTGTCTTAGGAGGGATTTGTGTAGAAGAGTTCTTGTTTTTGGCTTTGGTAGGTTGTTTGGTTTCTTTCTTCTTGTTGTCATCAGAGATATCTATTCTCCTACTTCTTAAGTTATACTGTTTTTTGACTTCATATACAGCTGTGTCATACCCTTAAAATCAAAGGATTCCCCTGATTGAATTTGAAACTGACCTAAAGTGTGGGCCTCTTGGTCTTCTTGGGTTAGGAAAATTTGTTGTTCGCTCTTGAGACCCATTAGGTTGATCTGAGTGTCCTCCGTAGGCTCACTAGAATTTGAAGCTTCAACATAGTTTTCTTGGAATGGAGGCCTAATACTTTGGTCTGGTCCAACTTTTCCAGTGTTAGAGTTTTGATTTTTTCTAAAATTTGGATTTCTTGCAGTGTTTCTTGGTTGGCCATCCCATGATGATTTCCTCTCAATTGTTTCAACTCTATCCCTAAGTATGTCCATTCCTTTAATAGTCGCATCTAATTTTTGTTCAAATGCGGAAGGTTATGCCTTAAAAGTTGTTCTTCTCTCATATCTAACTCAATTTCGTTTAGAAATCAGATTGGCCTCTACACTGACAGCTATACTCTGCATGTCTTCTAAACTTGGAGGAGCTCTTTCCCTAAGCTGGTAAGCCATGTCAGAATCAAATCCATCAGGGAATTTGATTAAGGCTAAGTCCAGTGGAGGTCTAAGATTCTAAGGGATAGCAGTGTACACATTATTAAATTGGGCACAGTAATCTTGAACACTTTATTGTGGGCCTCTTTTCAAGTTCTCATATTCTGTTAGGATGTGTAAAGGGTCCTTCTTCTTCTCCCATTTGTTCAAGAAAGTGTGATAAAGGGCTTGTGGATCAGTAATTGTGTTTGCAGGGAGAGCCCTAAACCAAGTCCTAACATCACCAGTTAAACTCTGGACAAAACTTTTCATTCTGACATCATCATCATCAATCTCATAATTTTCAAAATAATTTGTCATCTTCTTTGTATGTTGTTGGGCTTTGTACGTACTAGCACCATCAAAATAGGTGATTTTGCTTTGGTAATCTTGAGGCATATCCCCTGGATTTGCAGGTAACTGTAAGGGAGCATATCGGTTTGCCATGTTTGCAGAGATAAGTGCAACAACTGGAAGAGAAAGGATAACAATTGAAATATGTGGTGTAGATGAGGGAGTGGAAAAGATGGTTTGGAGTGCTGATGGTGAACTAGGTGAAGCAACAGTAATAGAAGATAATATTTGTGATTTTCTAGTAGTGAGCTCAGTTTGGATAGGGTTCTGCTGAGGTGTATTAAGGTTTAAATCAGTAGAATGTTCTTGATTCTCTCGGCTTCTAAAGTTCTTAGGGATCAAATTAGGTTTTTCAAAGATCAGTGGAGGATTTGGATCCGGATTTGATCTGGTATAAAGGATCTTCTTCTTTGGAGCCAACTTCTGACTATATTTTTGGTTTTTCCTTGATATATTTGAAGAATACAACTTCTAACAATATGTTTCTAGGAATTTTTAATGAGAATCTTGAATTTTCCTAAAAGGATTTGAAGCAAGGAACCGATTAGGTATTTGAGACAACTGTTTAAAGCCTAAAACTAGGCTGGAGATAGATTGAAGCAGCTTTTATTTACTCCTGTAATCGCATAGTAGAAACAGTTTCAAAGGCTACCTGGCTAACTTTAGGCTCCATCTGTAGCTTTAAAAAATAGACAGCAGTAAAAAACAATCGTTCGTTCCCCAGTGGAGTCGCCAATGATGTTATCACTCAAGTTGTTCCCCAGGAAAATTCTAAGGAGGGAATACGACAGAGGTAACCATAGACCAATCTTTTAGACATGGATCCTAGCCAATCTGTATTGAGAGAGGGCTCTCTCTTTATGATTTTACTTTGTTTTTAGAAAGTTTTAGGCTAGTTATGAAGTAAAAGGACCTTGTTTTGAGTTTGGGTGGTGAGGCTCAATAGAACAGTGAGGCAAAACTGAAGAGTTCAGTCCATTGGGCATGATGGAGTCAAAGAAGGATGGCTTCATGGAACAATTTAGAGGTTGGAATCAGATGGAATGGAGTCAATGGGTGAAGGGCAATTAAGAATCCTTCATCATGTTGACATAGCGAAAGTGAATGATTATGACCAAGAAGCAATTAAGAATTTCTTAGCATGTAATGAATATGATAGAATCAGGGGAAATAGGAGCAGTTAAGAATTATTGTTTATGCTAATTCTGAAGAAAACATTAATAATAATAGAGATTGAACATAGAGTGAAAACAAGAAAATTCTGGGCTATTCTTTTTCTCTATTATCTAGATCATGAAACATATATGATGTAGCAAACATAGAAACTATAAAACAAGGGATATAAGGGTACTCATTGATCCATAGTTCGACTCAGAAATTCTGTGACAGGTCCTCTGTATCAATTCGTCATCCAGTAGGCCGAACAACAGTTTGATCCCAACAACTTTTTATTCCAAAATTCAGATTTACAACAAGGTCTAGTGAAATCTACACATACCCCACCTCCTCAAAACTCTAAATAAGGGGGTATTTTTATAACAAAATATGTACAACAGGTACCTCATAAAATCTTTGAGATAATATCTAAGTTTAACCTAAAGTAATTTACAAGCAAAGTAGAAACAGCTAACTGATGTTGTGCTGGAAGTTGGCTCTTAGGGTTCGGCTCACAGGTGTCTTCTGCAATAACTGTGTGCCTCTGGTAGTCTTTACTGTGCTTTAACTCTAATCTACTTTTCTTAGTCGGCTCCAATATTCATTAATTCCGATTTGATTTGCCTTGAATTCTTCATTGATACACTTTAATGCTTGATCTGATACTCTTTAATGTGTTTTGACTTCCGCTCACCACTTTTCTGGCAAAAATGAGACTGCAACGTGTCTTTGCACCGCCTTTCTCTGGTAAATCATGTCTCTGATGGTTCTCGCTGGCTGGGGTATCAAATATCTCTGTTCATCCCTTTATTTCTTTTTATGCGGGCTATGAAGTCCTTCGACGCTGGTTCGAACTGTATTCAAAAGGAAGAAGACTATACAATGGCAACTTTGGTTGAGGCTGCGAGCTCACTGTTTGGAGATTTTCTCAGTGTAGAGGCGGTGAAAACACCGGCAATGTGACCTTGGTCCCTTTTATGCCTGGAGTGCATGACGACACTGAATGAACAAACATAACAAAATGACTTTTTTACCCCTTTAATAGACAAAAAGAAGTTTTGGCGGCAATTTTCGATTTGATCGGGAGCGATCACCGTTGGATGAAATGGATGGATGAGGGCCATTAGATCACATAAGAGCGGATCAGACGGCTGAGGAAAGATCGCAATATTGTGTCGGCGGAAGACAAGGGTTTTGGAGATTTTATGATTTGTGATTTGTGATTTGCGATTTGTGATCAGATCACATCACTGAATTGCATAGCGGAAGATAAAGGACGAAGGTTTATACATGCGATAATGTAATACGTGATATGTGATATGCGATTGCAAAATCGCATCGCAAAAGTTTTAAAGGAGAAAGCAAAGGCAGTGGGGTGAAAGTGCGATTTGCGATTAGATCGCATCGCAGAAGGTTGAATGGGCATAGTTTTATGGCTGAGAGCCCGGGGTTTGGTTATTAATCAACCAGATGTTGATTAATTCCTTTAGGTGCGGGGAGGGGGTTCTTAGTAAGTTTCAAGTAAGCTTATTAATTCCCGAAAGAAACATGTTTATGGTTATATTTCAACCAAGGTGGGGATATATTAGATATTTGGGGATTCTTATATATAATACGGGATTAGGTAATAAAGCAGGATTTATATAATAAAGTTAAAAGTTAGTATGGATTTTCAAGAAACTGGAAAGCGCTTAAGCTATGATGTTAAAAAACTTAGGCAAAAAGGAGAAAAAGTTGTTTATACAAGAAAGATGGCTACTTTCCTAAGCAAAATTTGGGATTTTACTTAGGCAATTGACAAAATGGAATGGGTGGCTTAGTGATATTGAGCAGATCTTAATATCAATAGAGGAAATTAGTAAATGATTTGGGGAGAAGTGTGAAGGCGAGTTAGTCATGCCTTGCTTGAGCTGCTCCAAGTCAAATATTTTCCATAGTACTTATCATGGTAATAGGATGAAACACCTTTGAAGGATAAAATTACTCCTAAGCCTGCTTCTGCAACATCAAAACTGCCTACCCAACCTATTGTTCCTAACACTTTTTCTTCTTTTTCTATGGGTGCATTTAGACTAGCAAACCCTTGCTCTTTTCTTTTCTTTTATCTTCCATCCTATCTAAGTCTGCCCTCATTTCTTCCAAGGGCTTAGATTTAGCTATTGAGACCCTTTGCTTCTCTACCTAGCTATTTGTCTGCCAAGCTTGAACTGTTTGGACAAACTTTATTCTCTATTTCTAAGACAAGTAAATTTAAATATGGACTTGGCCAAGATTGAGCTGTTGGTCATACATTAACTGTGGCAAGAGTCAACCAACTGCACACAATGAAATTCTTCAAAAGTGGAAAAATAGTGGCATTTTGGACTATCACACTTTCCTGGTCTCTTCATTTGGGGTTCATTTCTTTCCTTTTTATCGACCATTTCATTCTTTTTTCCCTTTGATTTTTCTTTTAGGGCATACCCTCTTTTCATTTTTTAATTTTTTGTTTTCTTGGAATATGGAACACCTTTGCAACCAGCCAAAGGTTTGAACATATTAGGCCTTATCAATGTCAATCATGAAAAATGATACCTATTGGTATAGGAACCTAACACATAGAACATTCCGGAATACACAATTGCCCTCCTTTGAATAGCAATCCTTCCTGCATGTTATAGTCCAGCCATGAACTTTTATCTCTCAATAATGGATTTTGGCAAGCTTCATAAGCTTCCTTAAAATCTGCATCTGCCTCATACAAATCCTTAAGATGTTCCAGTCCTAACACTTGTATGATACTTTCCTGCAGGATCAGATTCCTCCTACTTAACGCATCTGCCACTTTGTTGGCTTGACTGCTAATATGTTTCAATACAAATGTAAAACTCTACAAGTACTCCACCCACTTCGCATGTTTATGGTTCAGCTTATGCTGCTGTATGATATACTGCAACGCAAAATTATCTGAAAATAAGAGAAATTCATTGGCAAATAGATAATGTCTCCAATGCTTTAGTGCTTGAACCACCACATAAAATTCCTTGTCATAGGATGTGTATTTTTGCCTACTTTCATTTAGTTTCTCACTGAAATAGGCTATCAGTTTGTCCTCTTCGCAGAGTACTGCACCAATGGCTATCCCACTAGCATCACAACAAACTTGGAAAAGTTTGTTAAATTTTGGAAATCTCAAAATCGGTCTTTCGGTAATTTTCTTTTTGAGTAACTGAAAGCTCTTCTCTGCCATTTCTGTCCAATGGAAAGGTTGTTTTGTTTTCTTAATGGTGTCTAGCATAGGTGCACAAATCCCATTGAAATTTTTAATAAATTTTCGATAAAAACTCACCAATCCATGCAAACTTCGTACCTCAAACAAACTTTTGGGGGATGGCAAGCTAAATACAACTGTAACCTTTGTTGGATCCATTTTTAGTTCATTATCATAAATCACAAATCCTAAATAGATTAACTCTCTCTTGAAAAAAGAACATTTCTTCAAATTTACCAGTGATTTATTTTGCTGCAATTTTTCCAATACATACCTTACGTGTTCCTTCGTCTTGCTGAATATAAGTATATCATCTAGATACACAATCACAAATCTTCCAATGAATTCCTTGAGCATCTCATTCATCAACTACATGAATGTGCTAGGGGCATTGCTCAATCCAAATGGCATAACTAGCCATTCGTACAAGCCTTCATTAGTCTTGAAAGCTGTCTTCAACTCATCACCTTCTCGAATTCTGATTTGGTGGTAGCCGCTTTTCAGGTCTATCTTTGAAAAGTACGCTTCTCCACTCAAACAATCCATCATATCATCCATTTGAGGTAATGGGAATTTGTATCTGATAGTAATCTTGTTAATGGCCCAGGAGTCCGTGCACATTTTCCACTTACCTGCTTTCTTGGGAGCTAAAATAGTCGGAACTGCACAAAGGCTTAAACTCTCCCAAATCAGTCCTTTATCCAACAACTCCTGCACCTACTTCCAAATCTCTTCATTATCCTTTGGACTCATCCGGTAGGCAACCTTGTTTGGCAAACTGGCTCCTGGAATAAAATCAATATGGTGACTGATGCTCCTCTTCGGTGATAGTTTGTCTAGTAGATCATCTACCACAATATCACTAAATTCTTGCAGCATGTTCTATATCTCTTCTAGTAAATCAGTAAGGTTGGTGTGTACTAACACTGCCTTTGGTCTTCTCATAATTGCATCCATTTCACTCTCTTTAATCTATCGTAGAAACTCCTTTCCTCCTAGAAGTAATGCTTTCGATCTAATTGTTTTTGTTGTCTCCTCTCCTTCCTTGACTTCTTTCATGGGTACCAAGGTATGCTTTATCCCATATTTGACATATCTGTAACAATTTTTCACTCCATCATGGACTACCTTTCTATCATACTGCCATGGTCTGCCTAGCAGAATATGGCACACATCCATCAACATTATGTCGCAAGTCACCTTATCCTTGTACTTGCCTATCTGAAAATCTACCTCACATTGTTCATCAACTAACAATTGGTGTCCCTTCTACAACCACGACACCCTGTATGGACTTGGGTGTTTTGCTCTCTTCAAACCCAGTTTCTCCACCATCTCCGTAGCTACCAAATTATCAGTGCTCCCACTGTTAATAATCAATTTACAACATTTTCCGTGTGACTTACATACAGTCTGGAACAATGCTTTCCTCTATGTCTGATTAGCTACTTCCTTGGCTGGTTTTAATAACACCTTTTTCAACACCAAGGCTTCCCCAATTTCTGGCATATTTTCCACCTCATGTGGTGTTGCTTCCGCTTCATTGGTCTGAGCGACATATGCTCCCCTCTACCCAGTTTGTTCATTTTTAGGACATTCAAATGACCTATGTCCCCACTTGTGACACTTGTAACACTGATAGGCATTTCCTCTGCCTCTACCATTACCTCTTCCTCGTTGGTATGGCCTTCCTCCTCTGGTGTTACCTTCCCTTTCACTTTGTCCCAAAGTCTTCGAACTACTACCCTCTTCATTTCTGCTGGCAGTCTTACCTCTACCAAAGGTTCATCCTCGACCACTACTAGAACCACCTCCTCTTCTGGAATTTTGTTTCCTAACAATCTTTTCCTTCGCCTTCAAACCACTCTGATAAGCTTCTTCCATGGTTTTAGGGGAAATAATGCTAATTTCGTCTAGGATCTCCATCCGTAGACCATTTACAAACCTCTTTTTCCTCTCAAGGGTATCTTCAACATAATCAGCTCTCAAGTTAATTTTATAAAATTCTTCAGTATATTCCTTCATAGTCATCATTATCTGTTTCAAGTTCTGTACCTATCTGTAAAGGGAAATTTGATAATCTCTAGGCAGAAACTTGCTCTTCATTTTCACAATCATCCTATCCCATTTTTTAATCAAGGGTTTGTTTAATCTCCTCCTTTCTACCTGTACACTATCCCACCATAATGCTACATGTCCCTTCAATTTGGTGACAACAAACCTGACCCTCTTATCTTTGTTGATTTCATCATACTCAAAACATTTATCTAATTCACTTATCGAGTCTAATAATGCCTCTGTGGACAAACTTCCATCATAATTAGAGAGCTCTGATTTTGGCTTGCTGCTAGCCAACAAAACTGACTTCAATAGCTTAATTTCCAGTCCTTCATCATTTGATCCATTTGTCATGGTTACGTTTCCTCCTCACTATCATCCCCATATTTCGGCTCTCTACGCCTCCCTGCTTCCAACAGTGCCAAATGTGTAGTTAAGTTTCTAATAACTTCTCTTAACCCTTCATCTACTGCTCTTGTGACGGCTCTTCCTCGACCCCTTCTTCCTATCTCCATCTTTACTGAGAGAAAGGAAAAACCTACTCTAATACCAAAATTATGTTGTCAATTTACAGCATGCACCAATCTCCAAATCTTATGGGGTACGACCCCTTTAAACAGTCTTTGTGGAATGCTTTAAGTCAGCAACCCAGCCTTTTCGTTTCACCGATTTTTCCTATCGGAACTCTACAACCCATTCGTAACCCTTTAAGCCCTCAAGCCTGCATACATGTAACTACTCCTCTTTAACCTTGGTTTATTGGATTTATTACATGAATCCTTGAAATCAGCGCTATAATGGTTGTAAAACCTTAATAAAGGAATTATGCATAAAACATGCGTAATACACCTTTTCCCCACTCATTCCATAGTCTTGGCACAGTTTCCAAGGACTTCCCTTTATCGCAATTGGGTATCGGCCCCTCCGCGGGTCGCATTACCCACTCCTTCCACTTCCCCGATATGCGATGACACTATCAGGACTCTATAGGGGCACTTTTTACACTAAAAACCTACGCCCTTCATTATATCGGAAATTATGGGAAACACGGGAATACAAAGAAAAATCCACTCCAATCACTTAGGCTGGATCTCAAATTTTATGCACTAGGGCTTATAAATATCATCAGGTCTGCCTTATTGCCTGTGTCCATACTCATCCGCCGATAGCCACCTATCAAAGGTTGCGATGTGATTGAAATGTTGTGATGCGATCACTCTAATGATTGCGTCAACATTCGCCAATCAAAATCCACCGATTAAATCTCCATCATTAATCTTTCTTACAGATCCAACGGTCCTTGCTCAATCGCTTGATCACAATCGGTGTTTGCCCGAGGTTGGGGTTATTCCACTCGCCGATTTCAATTCTGCCGATTCAATCTCTGATGTTGATCTGTTGAATCCAATGGTCCCTGAGCGTCACTTCCTTAATCTTTCGCTCCTTTGTTGTTCAAGCCTTTTACTCTTCCTCTGTGCCACGAGCAAGTTTTCTCTATGTGTTCCTTTGCCTCTTTGAGTCCGCTAAATTCACCTGCATGTATATATATAGTACAGAAGCTATGATTTAAACTGAATTCATCACTCAACCATTCAAAACACATAGTTACATGGATTTGAATTTTCTCTTTGCACATAAAAACTAAACAAAGGATATATTTTGAGGCTCTATCTCTCTCTATGGTCTGCTCACCTAACTCCAGTGCCCCCTCTTACATTCTGCCCGTAGACTTACAATCATACTCAATTGGGCTAACCCCCCACTCTTCATTCTTGTTTCCTTTTTAATACATCATTGGCAGTTCCTTTTACAGTTCGCGGAACTGTTTCTCAGTAATGAGTTAGTTTATTCAAACTAATTCCTAACTGATCCTATTTGTGTATTTCAAAAAAACTAACAATGACTGATTTAACCTTCATTCAAAATAACACAAAATGAAACAAAAATTTGAAATGTTTTCCTCTCTACTTGTCAAAATAAAACAAAAAAAATAGAAAATAACAAAAAACATCTCCCAGCTGAGCTGTCGCCTCTTCATTCAAGTACTCCTGCATCATTCAATGATAAAATCTTTCTTATAGATAACACAAACTTTATCCTAAACCTCTCCTTTTAAAAGTATTCACACTTCCCTACACACTTCAACTCCAACACGACAGGCCAACCTCAACTTTGATCTTGGAAAAAGTGACTTCCGTACACATTAAATATCAAAATTTTAAAAGTTGAAATTGGTAATAAAACTTATTTTTTTATATTAATTGTATCTTCTTAATAACAAAATTCTTAAAATCTAAATTGATAATAAAACTTACTTTTCATATCAATTGTATCCTCCTGTGTTACAGATGTATAAAAGTACACTACTTGTAACAACCCATAAATATCCCATTTCATGCTTTGCGATAGAATATCCTCACCTCTCCACCGGTCCCCACACATGGTGGTCTTTCTTTAATTTCTCGATACCTTTACTATTTATTTCCACCCCGCGCACTTCGGGTTGCATAGCAGAGAAGCCATTGAAGACGCTGAGTTGATAAATGGAGAGAGAACTGACGATGAAAATGTTGATGATTCTGTGGTTTGCGTTCATGGCGCTGGGGACTGTTAGTTCATCAATGAACGAAGCCCAATTATGATGATTTTGTTGAATTCACATCACCCATGGACGCACTTCACGATACAAGGGACGTGCAGGAAAGAAAAAAAATCTATTCTACTTTTAATATTAATATATACTTTTGTTTTACAAATTATTTGCATTATGTATAATAAATCTATCAATATTATGAAACTATAATAATAAAATTGTTAATTATCTTTAATATAAATTTATAATGAAATGGTTAACTATCTTTAATATTGATGGTTATGAATAATGATATTTTTATTTATAATGAGTATTATAACAG
>APFE031519491.1:21551-32036 GCA_000404065.3 Pinus taeda | reverse complement strand
TAAAAATATATTAAGATAAATTAATTTTAATTCAATAGTTATCTATAAAAGTTAGTTAAATATATAAATATTAGAGTAATTAAAGGTTAGAAAGAAAATCTTAATATTTAAAATTAAAGGTTTATTTAAGGGCTCAGATTATCTTTAATTTATTAGCATAAATAAGAGCTACTACAAGAACTTCAAGGATCAAAGGCCCTAAGAAACAGGAAACTAGGGGGAAAAATCTTATGAATGGTATTAAGATGTCTAAAGGTCGAGGGGACATTATGCTTCTTAAGAATCCTCGCAATCCTGCCCATAGTCCCCTGAACAAATGGAAGATGGACACCGGGAATCCTCTCCTTCTTATCTCTTTTAGTTACTGAATTCTTAGCTGCTTTGAGGAAAGCCTTCTGACCCAAGTGCCTACTATAACCGTTCTCAACAAAGACATTGAGGACATGAGATTTCTCCTCTTCAAAGCTCTTTTCGTTAGAGATCCTTAAGGCACGAGTAACAAGGGTTTTGAGAACCCCAACTTTTGAGCCAGGAAATGGTGGGAACTAGCATGAAGATATTGCTCCTTGGGAAAGGGAACCATCACTATTATTTGAGATAAGAATATCAAGGAAAGGGAGGCAGCCATCGACTTCATGCTCCTTAGTGAACTTAATGGCCAAGGATTGACTATTGAGATGATCAAAGAAGAGGTCTAACTCCTCTTGGCCATGAGACCAGATGACATTAGTGTCATCTACATATCTTTTCCAAAGCTTAGGCAGGAGGCGGGTTGAGTTAAGAGCCTTGGATTCAAAATCCTCCATAAAAAGATTCGCAACAACAGGGGAAAGGGGTGAGCCCATGGTAACCCCACAAGTTTGCTCAAAGAACTCACCTTCAAAACAGAAAAAGGTTGAGGTGAGGCAGATCTCAACTAACCGAGCGGTATCGGGATTGGTTAGATGGTAGATTAATTCCATGGCCTCATTTATAGGGATGCAAATGTACAGGGAAACCACATCAAAACTGACCAGAATATCCCTAGAGTCCAACTTAATGCCTTTGAT
The DNA here is from genome assembly GCA_000404065.3 of Pinus taeda. Classification (NCBI taxonomy): domain Eukaryota; kingdom Viridiplantae; phylum Streptophyta; class Pinopsida; order Pinales; family Pinaceae; genus Pinus; species Pinus taeda. The sequence goes on along the minus strand of APFE031519491.1, from coordinate 30,987 downwards.
CTCTTTGATAAAAGAAGCAGAGTCTTTAACAAAGGACCCTATATGACCAACTAAGGGTTTAAGCTTCAAGGCAAGGAACTTCGCCAGAAGATAGGTAGGACCTCCAATGGTGTTGACTATGAGCCTAAGGGGAGCTCCTTCCTTATGAATCTTAAGGAGACCATAGATTCTAGGAGTGATAGGATTGCTCTCAATGAGCTTACTGTGCAGGGGACCCATCGAGCTATTGGATTTTATGGCAAAGGACACATTCCTGGAGACCTTCTTTAATGGGTTTTTGGGAAGCTTCTTATAGCTCCCACTGTTATGAAGATGCTCCAACATTTTATTACAGTAGTCTTCCTTGTTAAGAATGACAGAAGCCCCACCATTATCAGCTTCCAGAACAACAATATCTTTGTTCTTAGCCCTAAAATCCTTGAATCAGATCTGTGAAGGATCCCATCGACCCCAAGGGCATGAAAGGGGTTTATATTATTCCTTGTTCATGTGGGACCGCCTATACTGGTGAGACTGGTCGCTCCATTAATCAAAGGATTAGTGAGCACGCAGCTGACCTTAAGCATAGGAGAGCCAAGTCTTTTGCTTTAGCAGTGCACGTTGAGAAAACCAATCATCATGTCTGCATCGAGGAGGCTAGTGTGATTGCTAGAGTGTCCCAATTCCATCACCGAAAATTTAGGGAAGTGCTGGAGATTGAAAAAAGGCCAAACAATCTCAATAGAGAGGATGGTTGGAGGATCAGTAGTTGTTGGGTCCCAGCCCTCTCCTCCTACTCATGGTCTTCCTGCCTTCCCTTCCCTTTTTTTTGTTTTTTCTTGTTGTCTTTTAAGAAAAATTTTTTCCCTTGGTTTCGTGTTTCTTGGGGCCTTTGTTCCTTGAAGTCCTTGTAGTAGCTCTTATTTATGCTAATAACTTAAAGATAATAAGCTTGAAATTAATCTTTGATAATTTTAACCCTTAAATAAACCTTTAATTTTAAATATTAAAATTTTCTTTCTAACCTTTAATTACTCTAATATTATATATTTAACTAACTTTCATAGATAACTATTGAATTAAAATTAATTTATTTTTAACTATTTTGCTTAATATATTTTTAGAATCTTAAGGGTATGAGCTGTCCTTTATCTTTTTTAATAAAATTATATAACCCACTATTTATATATTTCCCTAATATTTATAACTTTTATAACTAACTACTCTAATATTTAGATTTAATAACTTGGATTACTTACTATTAATTTAGATTAATTTATTATTATTATTATTATTATTATTATTATAAAATATCATTAGATTACTCTATTATCATAACCTTAAATTACCTTATTATTTATATATATTTGTTGAACTTCTATAAATAACTATTATTTAATATTAATTTAGTTCATAATTAATTTAATATTTATTTATATATTAATATATGGAACAACCCCATTGACTTATGTTTGAATCTAGATATTTAGCTATATTTATATATTTAATAATTTTTATAACTAACTAACTATTAATGTATATTAATTTTGGTTATAATTTATTTTTAATATATATTTATAATTATATGTGGATAAAAATGGTCCATTTACTTTTGTTCTAATAAGAATTTAACTAACCAAAGTTACTTTTTTAATTAAATAATGGTTATACCCTTAATCCTATCATAACTAACCAGTCAAATCTAGTTGTGGTCAATATAGCCGTTATACAGCGGTTGGAGTTTATGCTCTATCTATTTAACATGCAAAACTTGATCTGCTCATTCAACTTTCCTTGGCGATGAACCACACTAGTTGGTTCGAAATGCCTCGACAAATGAAATATCTTGTGATTTATGCCGAAAAATCTCTCATAAAATTTTCATTAAATAAAAATTATAAGTTTTTTATCACACCATATTTTTTACTACATAATTACAAAAAATTCCTTTAAAAACATCCACGAACATGATGTTCTATATTAAATAATTATTTCTATATTAAATATTATAATATCATTAAAAATTAAATTTAGATTTTTCCGTTGAGAAATTTCCAATCTTTTAAAGTTTGATAATGTGAGATTGATGGACAATGCCATGGATAGCTGAAAACCTAAATATATCAAATTTAATGACGGCGACCATATCTAAGCTTTGATTAATATAGGCTTTCGGGTAAAGCCTAACCATTAGAGGCACGAATTAATAGTTCGTAAACATGGTAGGGGAACTCTTCTTGGTGCACCAATACCGATCAATAATACTTCAATGTAATCAAATTTTCATTGTAACCAGAAGTTGGGTCGGTCGAATACCAATATGCAAAGTGAATCATAATATAATATCCACTTATACCAATATTATATGAATAGAAATATGCTCTTTTATGAATGCTTCAATTAAGAGGTTGAATATCTCACGTGGAAACATTCCTTGGCAAATATATTTCTGAACAAAATTGAAATTGAAATTTAGGTGCACGAAACTCAGGTCTTCCGATACATTATGATAACATGTGGGTCCTTTGAGTTATAATACTCTTAATTGCTAAGGGAAGTGAAGACATTTATTGACGTCTTAAATTCAACGTCTAATAAACTCCCTTTGACGGGTAACTAGTACTATTGAACACAGGAAGGATGGTAGTCGTAACGCATTCAGATTCTAGTTAGCTATTAATGAGTGGGGAAAAATATAGGTAAAGTACAGAGTCTAATATCTCTAATTTTGTGAACATGCGAGTTATTTAAGGTTTTTTATTTTTATTTTTTTAATATTAATTAAAAAGGTAAATATTATTAGAGAAATGTAGCTAGTATTATTTTATTGAAGAATAGCAGCAAATTATTATTCTATTAAATGGCGGTAAAGTAATTTAGTGGAAAATGGCTGTCATTAATAAAATAATATTAAAAACGACTCTAAAGACATGACGAGAAATTTTAAAAAAATGGACTCATTTTTTGGATTAACTTTTGGTTATTACACTTCATATTTCATCTTCTCTTGGAGTTGTTTACAACAAGGGCCAAAGTGTTGCTTAGCATCAGGAATTCAAGTGAAATTCCACCCTCATTTAAGAGAACTTCGAGTGTCTCCCTAGTGAGGCAATTTGGGAGCTAAATTCAGAGCTTCCATTGGATGTCATTGCAGGAGTTTATTCAGTTGTGTGTTCTTCTTGTGTGCAGAGGTATTTTGTGGAGCACATTGTGGGAGCAAGAGTGGGTTAGAAGCTCCGAGATTTCGCAAGGATTTTTTTTATTATTAGACGAGAGTTTGGATAGTGATATTCTCAGTTGGATTGAAGGCTATTACTTGGGTCAATTTTTCTATCTCTTGGCAAGGGCACAAAAGCTATTGACCAAGTGTTGCTATAATAAATTATAGCTATGTTACTCCTGAATTGGTGGATAAGTTTGGTTTGAATAAGGAGTTGCATGCAAAATCTTGGTTAGTTCAGTTGGATACAGGTACGAAGAAGCAAGTTCATCATTGGGTAAGAGCTTATGCATTTGATTTGAATGGTAAGCCTACAGCAACACATTTGAATGTTCTACCACTGGGTTCATATAATATGTTATTGGGCATGGATTGGTTGTATCTACATAGAACCAAGGTTGACTGCTATGACAAGGCCACTGAATGTGTTGATGCCAATGGAGAACCAAGAGTCTTGCAAGGTAAGAAGAAAGCCACATCAGTTAGGATGGTGATAGTTATGAAATAAAAATGTAGTCGTAGGAAAGTGTGCAAGCTATTTGTAGTACATATTTCTAGCGATAAGGGTAAGGAGGTTGAGGATGTAGATGTGTTGAATAAGTACTGAGTTTTACAACAGTTCAGGGATGTATTTCTTGAGGACATTATAGATTTTCCACCTCATAGGGAGATAGAATTTTCTATTGAGTTAATGCCATGGGAAGCTCCATCATCAAAAGAACCTTACAGGAGCACAACTTAGTTGGTTGAGTTAAAATTGTATTTGAAGGAGATGTTGGACAAGGGACACATTAGGCCAAGTGTATCACCTTGGGGCGCAACGTTCTTGTTTGTGAGGAAGAAAGATGGTACCCTAAGATTATGCATTGATTACATGTAGTTGAACAAAGTGACTATCAAGAACAGGTACCCTATGCCACAAATTGATGACTTGTTTTATCAGTTGAACAGAGTAGCAGTGTTCTCGATGATTGACTTGAGATTGGAATACCATCATGTATGCATCAAAGAGGACGACATATACAAGACTGTGTTTAGGACCAGGTATGGGCATTATGATTTTGTTGTGGTTCCATTGTCTTAATGAATGCTTCAGCTACATTCATGTGTTTTATGAATAGTGTGTTGTGTCCATATTTGGATAAGTTTTCTATTATGTTCATTGATGATATACTAGTATATTCTAAAAATGAGGAAGGGCATGTTGAACACTTACAAGCAGTGTTGAGGTTGTTCGAAGAGCATCAGTGGTATGCTAAGCTCAACAAATGTAGTTTATTTCAGATTGAGGTACACTAGTTGGGACATGTTGTCTCCAAGGAGAGAATTTCAGTAGATCCAAAGAAGATAAGGGCCATCATGGAGTGGGTAGCTCCTAAGAGGGTGGATGAGGTGAGATATTTCATGGGTCTGGCAAGCTACTATAGGAGGTTCATCAAGAACTTCTCACAGATTTCTTATCCTATCACATCACTACAGAGGAAAGGTAAGAATTTTGAATGGACTGAGGATTGTGAAGTTAGCTTTGAGCAGCTTAAGCAGTTGCTGACACATGCACCAGTATTACAGATTGCAGATCTGGACAAAGAGTTTGTAGTATGTACAGATGCTTGCAAGGGAGGTCTTGGTGGAGTCCTTATGCAAGATGGGCAGGTGGTATGTTATGTGTCCCAGAAACTAAATGAGCACGAACAGAACAATCTCACGCATGATCTAGAGTTGGCAGTGATTATACATGCACCAAATATGTAAAGACAGTTCGACCTCATTTGGACACATTCAATCCTCTCTCTCTTATGCGAAGGAAGAAGAAGAAAAGGGCAGTGAAGAAGGACAAGAAGAAGGAGAAGTGTTTTTAGTCACTGTCTCTCTCTTTCTCTCCAAATGTGCAAAGAAGAGGGTTGAAATTCTGCAATGTTTCGCTAGGGTTTTTGTTGCTGGCTAGGGTTTCAGAAGTCAAATTAGGTCAATCGATGCAGCTGGAGGCAAAGAAGAAGAATTTATTGTCCACACGTGCGAAGTAGTAGCTACTGCCAGGGGGACGAAGTTGCAGATGTGCAATTAGGGCTGAAAAATATGTGGGTGGAGGTCAAAGAAGTGTTGTCAAAAGAGATTCTACTAGGTTTGGAAATAAGTAAAACAAACACATTATTGAGAAGTTGATCTTGGTCTTGGAAGGGCTTTAGGGTTGGTCAAAGGTCTTGGTATTCGTCAATAAATAATCTATAAGAAGAGATTGAAGGGTTTTTCTCTCAAGAGGACAGGTTTTTCCCTAGAGCCTACATCTTGTGTACTTGTATCTTGTTGATCTTCTTGTTTTGGTAGTTGTTTGATAATTGAAGAACACACTATAATAAGAATAAGAAGAAGTTAGTCTTGATAAGTAAAAAGACATCATAAGTAGTTTTCATAATTAGAAGAATCATTAATGTTTTCTTGCCCTATATTTTTCAATAGGACTTACTTGATAGCATTAAATATGTTATTAGGCAAGATTTTATGGTTGTCCTTAGAAAATACAAGCCTCCTTAGAAAAACATTAGCAAGTCAAAATTTGAAGCGCTTAAGTCCTTGAACATGAGCCCTACCATTGTTATTTTGAAGGATGACAAAGGTGGGGTAGTTTTTGTCTTAGATAGGGATTTCTATCGTAGGAAAACGTTGGATGACCCTCATTATAACATTAGTTACAAGAATCTTAGTAAGAACCCTTTAAATAAAATATCAAAATATTTTTCTTTAGCTATTAATCTATTAGCACCATTAATTCAATAAGCCTCAAGCTTATCAAGAGCAATTTTCTTACTCCCATGATCTATAAGCTTCCCAAGGTCCATAAATATGGAGTCTAACCAGTCTGAAGACAATAGGTGGGTTGACTTGCCTTCTAGGTAAAAATTTATCCCAGCAGCTAAAGCCTCTTTTTGGCTTTATGGAATCCGTTTTTAAGGACTATTCATCTTTTATCAATTAGTTAATGGGTGTAAAGCTTAAGCATAATGATATTTGTGTGAGTTTTGATGTGGTTTCTTTGTACACCAATATCCCCATTAAGGAGGCTATTGAGGGGATCAAAAAAGTTATTGATACCCACATAGCCAATTTAGTCAAGATATGCCTTACCTCTACCCTTTTCACCTTTCAAGGTGAATTCTATGAGAAAACCTGTGAAGTGGACATGGATTATTCGCTATCCCCTTTCGTTGCTAACTTGTTCACGGAATATTTTGAATCCAAGGCATTCACTTGATCCCAGTTACGGATCAAATTGTGAAAAAGGTTTGTAGATGATGCCTTCATCATCTGGCCTCAAGGGCATGAAAAATTAAATCTATTTTTTCAGCGTCTTAATATTAGTCTAGCTCGATCAAGTTTACTATGGAATCAAAAGTCAATAGTAGACTTTTTTTCCTTGATGTGCTTGTCTCTAAAAAGGGTGATAATTATTTTTCTCATCATCTTTCGTAAGAAGACTCACACTGAGAAATATGCTCGTGTAAGTTCCCACCATTACCATGCCTAAAAACTTAGAGTTCTCAACACATTGGAAACTCCAGTTTTGAGGGTTTTGAATGAAAGTCACCTGGATGATGAGAAACCTCATCTTCTTGAAATATTAAAAATAATGTTTACAATAAGAACCTAGGTCTCAAAGCTTTCTTAAACACAAGCAATGGTCGACAAGGTTTCTCAAATTATTATGAAGCACAAGGTCCTTTCTACCATTAGGCCTCTGAACACCATTTGGATTTACCTTAGATCAATTAAGGATTGGACCCTAGATATTTAAAAGTGTTTATGTAATCCCTTGTTCATGTGGGAATCCCTAGATTAAAGAAATTAGTCATTTCATAAGACAAAGGATTAAAGAGCTTGCAACTAGCACCAGACATTGTAGGAATTGCTCCTCAGTTCTAAGTAAACATGTTGAGAAGACAATACACCATATTTGTATAGAATATTCTTAGGCCATTGCCAAGATTGATCATTTCAATCACGGAAAATTCAGAGAAACCATAGAAATTGAAAGATCTAATTCTCTAAATAGGGATGATAGTTGGAATATTAGCACATATTGGATCCTCGCCGTATCCTCCTAAAAGTCTTCATCCTTGATCATGCTTTATTTATTTTGAGTGGTATATTCCTTTCTTTTCCCTTCAGTTTCATTGTAATTTTTAGGTTTATAATTTTTCTCTTTTCTTTTATTCATAGCAATGGGCTTAAACCTTTCTTTCTTTCTTGGTTTTAAAGCTTGATTTGATTTTATTTATGTATGTCCTTTCTAATCATTTTGATAATATTTTATTTCTTTATTTATATGTTTGTCTTTTTTTCATTAATTATTCCTTCTTGTGCAACTCTTAGTAATATATTTAGGTATTTTAAAATACATCGCGACATTAGTATTAATATATCTTAATATTTTAGATGTTATTATTGATGTATTTATTATTATATGAATACATTTTTAATTTTTTTTTATTGTGATGTTCATTATATATATTATATATATATATATATATATATAATATAGGTATAATTATAATATTTATATAATTAAAATAATATTTTATTGTTTTTTTATTTGATTCTCTATTATATTAATATTAACGATGTAGTAGTTACTATTATTAGTTATTATATTGTCTATTTATTAGTAGTTTTTTGCTTATTTATTAATTAATATATATTTACGTTGTAAGGTGTTCCCTATTCGGTATTATAGTTATAATTCGAAATGGATAATCGAAATGGACAATCAAAACTAAAGTATTAAAATGATCGAATAACAAAACATAGTGCAACAAATGAGAACCCTTTGCATTTATCATGTGTTGAGAAATTCCTCTAGAGCTGATGCCCAGTAGTGAGCCTCTTCCTTGTCAATGTTGTTATCCTTCAAATTATTAGAATAATGCAAGCTTCTTGGTAGCTTCTTTGTCATTTCTCCCTCCGTCGTTTTGAAAACCCTTAAAGTCTCATGCCCCAGATGCTGAATCGCCCGAAACCTCACTCATCTCATCACCCCTGCTCCAGCCAGACCTTCTGAGAGCCCCGCCACCTCTGAATCTAGGAGTACTTCCTCTACCCCTGTAGTTGTCAGTGTCTGTTGTGGGTTATTGGCCTTGTTCGTCGCATGTGTGGGAGTTTTCATGGTATAGGAGACCATAAAGAATGAATAAGAAAATGGTGTGCACCTCATTGTGATTGAATTTTAATGAAGTTGGTTTTCTTGTTCTCACTGTTAGGTTGCCATTTGGATTATTTGGTGATATACGAATTAGTGATTCATTTTTTTAAGTATGTTAATTGAAACATATATAATTACAAAAATCTCTACCAACATTGCATTTAGTGGTTTCACAACGTTTAAAGTTGATATATAGTCATCATTGGGGAGATGGCCAGATAACATCTACGTTGATATTATGCTAAATCATCAGATTAGCGAATGGTCATAATTATCAAAATCATGATGTCCTTTATTTTTGTGTAGTATTAGTAAGCACTACACAGTGCTATTCAATTTTCCCCATCGATTATGTATTTTAGCTTATGAATGGTAGATTTTTGGACCTATCTTTAAAAAGGGCCATAAAATAGCTCTAGGGGTTACATATATGTCCACACCCATCCAAAAATTATCGATCCTTTAATCTTTATTCTGATTGATATTTTTTTCCTTTCACTGAAACTGATCTTTAGAAACTGATACTTAGATCTCATGCTATACTTCTTCAAACCTATCTTTGATCTCATACAGATGTAATTAAAAAATAGATATTGTTGGAGCTTTAAAAATTATGGAGATGTCTTTAAAATATGAGAAAGTTCTACTTTTATAATTTTATAACAAATATTTTCTAACTTTATAACAAATATTTTATAGCTTTATAACAAATATTTTTAATTGTAAATATTTTTATTTTTAGTAAGGAGCCCATGCATTATTGGACTTGTGGTAAAGACCACCTTAGGAGAGATTATCCACAGAATCAGAGTGGTATAACTTAGATATACAATTCAGAGGAGGCACATATTGTTGGAGATGTAGGCCAAAGTATTCCTTGTATCTATGCAGCCGGGGAGAATAGGCAAGTTGAGCATCAGGAATCTATCATTGAGATGGATGTAAGCTTTGTGATAAATTTATTCCTATTTTGATTGACCTTGGCTCTAATTATAGCTATGCTAGTCCTGAATTGGTGGATAAGTTTGGTTTGAATAAGGAGT
>APFE031519491.1:0-10626 GCA_000404065.3 Pinus taeda | reverse complement strand
ACTTAAAACTAAAACTAGTTACACACGTATCAAATAAAGATATTGCTAAACTTATTTTTTATCAATTTTTTTCCCAAATTTCTTAAAAAATACCCTAAGTTAGACACTCTCGATCCTGATAAATCAACTTACGAGGAAAAAAAGGAAATGGTATCAATTCCAGTAAATTAAGAAGTGGCTTTTTATCATTTCCAAATTCACTAAGCCATCTAAGAAGACTCGAGAGGCCAAAAGCCATGGTGAAATGGTAATGAAGAAAAAAAAACAGTGGCATTGTCTTATAAGAAAAAGGAAATTAATCATTTCCATTTCCAATTTTATGGACCATAATTTTTGGACCATAGAAAATAATGTAATGAAAAAGGAAAAAACGATATCATAAATGCCATTATCTTTATGAAAACGGAAACATAAACATTTATCATCATGAAAGAAGAAAGCAAATTGGATGATATAAACTTTTACGGATATCATAAATGCCATTATCTTTATAAAAACGAAAACATAAACATTTATCATCGTGAAGGAAGAAAACAAATTGGATCAAACCACTCTTATCATTCTTACACGTAAACAAAATCTTATCGCTATGTCCCTCTCCATAACCCCAACTTTGAAAGTTGAATACGCGACTTACGAATATAACCTCAATTTTGAACGTGGAATACGCGACTTGTGTAGATTGAGACAGAATAGGTCGGCTAATGCTCTTCTCTACATTAGGATAGAGAGAATACGCCACTTGCGCCAATCAATCAATATCCCACTTAATGCTCTGCCAGAGTATATTTACTCACCTCTCCATCGGTCCCCACGCGGGTTGTCTTTGGACTTTACTTTTCTTTGCGCCTCTCCAATGTCCATAACCTCAACGTTGGTCGTGGAATACGCGACTTGGGTACAATGAGACAGAATACCATTGCCAACACAGAGGCAATGAGACAGAACGTAGTCTATTTACTCACCTCTCCATCGGTCCCCATGCGGTGGTTTTTGGGATTACTTTACTTTTCTTTGCCCCTCTCCATAACCTCAACTTTGGTCGTGGAATACGCGACTTGGGTGCAATGAGACAGAATACCATTGCCAACACAGTGGTCCTTTTTCCGTTTCAATTTCTGGAGACCTTTTGCTATTTATATGTACGCAGCGCACTTCGAGTTGCATAGCAGAGAAGCCATTAAAGACGCTGAGTCGATAAAAAGAGAGAGAAGTGATGATGAAAATGTTGATGATTCTGTGGTTTGCATTCATGGCGCTGGGGACTGTTAGTTCATCAATGAAGAAGCCCGATGATGACGATTCTGTTGAATTCACATCACCCATGGACGCACTTCACGACACAAGGGACCTGCAGGCGCTTTTGTCGTTCAGAGAAGCGGTCATATCCGATCCATTTGGATCCCTCCTCAACTGGATATCACAAAACTCACACAATGTGTGCACCTGGAATGGGATCCGCTGCAGAAAGGGCACGAACAGAGTGGTGGTCGTAAAACTTCCTGGCTTGGGATTGAAAGGTAGTCTCTCACCATCTCTGGGTAGCCTTTCATTATTACGCACTTTCAATCTCTCTGGTAATAATTTCTCAGGAAGAATTCCAACAGAGCTTGGCCAACTAAAAGCCCTTGGAATACTCGACCTTAGCGATAATATGCTATGGGGTCATATTCCAAGATCACTGTCTAATTGTACGCGCCTTCAGTGGCTACGACTTTCAGTAAACAGCTTGACAGGGACTATACCCACAGAATTCGGCCGTCTGGGCAAGTTGGAACATCTCCGCTTGGCAGAAAATAATTTGTCTGGAAGTATTCCAATTTCTCTGAGCAACAGCACTTTTCTCCAAGGTTTGTCTATTGGAGACAACAATCTCACTGGTTCAATCCCTTCAGAGTTGGGTCTGCTCAGATATCTCTCTTATCTTTACTTTGAAGGAAACTCACTAAGTGGTCATATCCCTTCCACTCTTTTCAATTGTACTCAGCTGTCGTATATAGCCTTCTCTCACAACAGTTTAAGTGGAAGAATTCCTGCTGAATTCGGGTTGCTGCAGGAATTAGAGTACCTGTATCTACACACAAACAGTTTCGAGAGTGCCATTCCTCCATCTCTAGGAAACTGCTCTTTTCTTACGACCTTATTTTTGGGGGACAACAAATTGTCAGGCATCATACCACCTCAATTGGGAAAGTTAAAAGAGCTTCTTCAACTATCTCTTTATGGTCCAGGTAATATTTCCGGTGTGATCCCTTCTGAAATAGGAAATTGCAGTAATCTTTATTGGCTTGATTTACAAGACAACAAGATTCAAGGCCACATCCCGATGAGTCTATTTCAGCTTCCCCTCACCACCTTGAATCTGGCTCAAAATGACGTGAGTGGTGGCATATTTCAAGCCTTTAGCAATTTGACTGAGTTGAACTACCTATCCCTTTATTCAAATAACATGAGTGGTGTAATACCCGAGTCCATTGCCAATTTGAGTCAGCTGACCTACCTATCTCTGGGCTTAAATAAGTTCTCCGGCGCTATTCCTAAATCCATTACCAAATTGAGTCAGCTAACCTATCTAAATCTTGGTACAAATATTCTAAATGGAAGCATACCTCAAGGTATTGGCAATTTAAGCCTTTTGCAGCAACTTTACTTGGATACCAACTTCTTAACCGGCCACATCCCTGAATCACTGGGAAATTTGATAAAGTTGACCAGGTTAAATTTGGGTTCAAATAATTTCACTGGGCATTTACCAAAAGAAGCCATCACAAAATTACTTCAATTGGAGTTTCTACGTCTGGGAGGAAATAGGTTTATTGGCAGCATACCAGAGGATATTACAAAGTTGAGTAACTTGACCTTCTTAGATCTTGGTAACAACACGCTGATAGGGAACATACCTGAAGGCATTGGCAAGTTGAGCAAGCTTCAAAATCTTTACTTGTATACCAATGGGCTTACGGGTACAATTCCTGACGGGATAGGAAAATGTGTGGAACTACAACAGTTAGATTTGTCTGAAAACAAGCTAAATGGAACTATCCCCCGCTCTCTAGGGAACTGTACATCTATGATGGTTTTGGCACTGATGAATAACTTGCTGTCAGGCAGAATTCCACTGTCCTTAAATAAATGTGTGGCTTTACAAAGGTTAAAGGTTTCTGAGAACAAACTGAGCGGAATTCTAGACATGGACTTTCCAGTTTCTATTATAGTGCTTTCTGCTCATTCTAACAATTTTTTCGGCACTGTTCCTGCATCTTTGGCTCGTTGTACCAAACTTCAGTTGTTAGATTTGAGCAAAAATGAATTAACAGGTGAACTTCCAGGGTCATAATAAGCTCCAGGGTGGTATTCCTCAGTGGATCGGAGATCTCACCCAGCTGCAAGTGTTGGATTTATCCAACAATGAATTGAGTGGAAAAATACCATCCAATCTTAATGGGCTACAGGGCTTTTTGGAGGTTTCTCAAGTCCGTGCTAACACACTGGTTTCTCAAGTCCATGCTAACACACTATATGAGGATTTAAGAATTGTTTCTCAAGTCCATGCTAACACACTATATGAGGATTTAAGAATTGTAATGAAGGGAGCTGAATATGCTCTAACATATTTGCTAGCAGCAAACATCATATTTGACTTATCTAACAATAAGCTTACTGGAGTAATACCTTCAAGTATGGGAAACCTCAATGGTCTGCGACTGCTAAATTTATCTATGAATCATTTAGAAGGGAAAATTCCTGCATCTTTTAGCAAAATATCTATTTTGGAGCAGATAGATTTGTCCAGAAACAATTTATGTGGAGCAATACCTCAAGAGTTCTCTCTATTGACCATGTTGGCATATCTGGATGTTTCATGGAATAGACTCTGTGGTAGGATTCCAAAAGGAACTTAATTCTACACTTTTAATGAAACTTCATTTGAAGGGAACAAATGTTTATGTGGCTATCCTTTACAAGCATGCAATGAAAAACAGAGCAATAATACAGTGAAAGGGACTAGCATAAATAAACGACATGGATGGCAAAGCCGTGTAAATGAACATGTCTCATTAATGGCAGTCGGGTTTGGATGGGTGATTGGATTCAGTGGAGTTGTAAGTGTGATAATATTGTGGGATAAAGCTAGACATTGGATGATTCCCTTCAAAACAAAACTATTTTATGGAGTGTATAGATTCCCTAAATAACCTCAAAATATGTTCTGTCTCCATATCCTTATCCATAAGTTTGTAGAAACTTAAAAAAAAAAATTAGTTAGTCCTGATATCTATATCATTGTAATTTATATGCTTCAGTTAATATTGATATTTGTAGTAGCCAAATTCTCTTGGTTGTGTTGCCTTCCCAATTTGAGTTCTACTAATATTACCTACATTTACATTTAATGATTTGCGTAAATGTGAAAACATTTTTATCACTTGAATGAATGTGAGATCATATTTTCCATCACATTCTTTTATCAGTTGAGTGTAGTTATAAAAGTATTACAGTTTTATCTACATTTCTTTCTATTTTGTCTCACTTTCTAATGTGGTTTATGGAATGGTGGTTCTAAATTTTGAATTAATGCCAATTTATGAGTTTTGACTTAATCATGAAGGTATTGAGATAGTTCCGATGGTTTCTATGATGGTTGATTTAACAGTAAATTAATATTTCTATGACATTTTATTATAATGTAAAGTTATTTTTGCAGGTTTTCGATTTAGTATCTATAATTCATTTTAAAATGAGTTCATATTTTTTTTATCAAATTAATATCTCAGGTCATAAAATTTAATGATAAATATTATGTGTTAGTTTATTTTAAAAGAAATTATTTTTGCTAATAATTTATTAATATTTTATTTATGTGTATGTCATATTAACTTTATATTTGGCTTCCAAATTAAAATTGATAATAAAAACCTGTTACCTATGTGTCTATAAAATAATAATAATATAAGTTATAACCAATATGGTCTCTATATTATAACTTTGCAAATCTAAAAACCGTGACGAATAAATAGGAGGTATCACAATCCTAGAAATCTTTAACTAACTAAAATTGAAGTAATAAAAGAAAAACTCAGTGAAAGATCAGATGGCATCAACCCACCAAGAACATGATGACGACAAATTTTTAATGATCTTATTGAAAAATTGACTGACGGGAACATTAGAAACATCAAATTGGGAAGAAGGTAAAGTTGAAATCATAACTAGTGTGAGTTTTATTAAAAATGTCTATGTGTTTCATATGAAATGCTCTTCATTTCTTTAATTAATTTTAGAGAGTGATATGGCATTGATATAGGTTCTTTTGATGAATCATGATACCATGTTAGTTTTCTGAAAAAATTTGTATTTAGATTCAAGATTTTTTTTTTTTTTTTCTTATTTTAAAGGATGAAAGTTATGAATATTAATTGTTATGGAGCTTTTTCATTAATGGTTGTTTTATATACTATTACAACTACATTTATTAATAAGGTTGATATAAGCTAATAAACTTATATGAAACATATATATAATCACATTTTTAATGTAGTTGATATACACGAATACATTTATATCAACGACATTAATAATTATTATGTGTATTTTTTTTAAATATCAATTAAAAAAGTTAAAAAAAGTTAATATATGCAATGGAATTCTACAATTTAAACAAACATAAGTTGTCAAATTTAAATTGAAATATCCATAGTTTGATCTTTGATTAATTTATCTATTTATAGTAATTATCTTGCAATTTATTAAATTTATAATCTTGTAATTCATTGAATTTATTATTGTGAATTACAGTATTACCATAGCAACCAGTTACATACAACTTTTCTTATTTCTCGACTCACTCCAGTCAATTAGGCATGGAAAAGATTAATTTCCACGACGACTGGAAACCATTTGTTACTCCCGTCAATTCGGCAAAGAAAGGATCAATTTCCACGACCACTTAAAACAATTTGTCATTCTTTATTTTCCCTGTTTCTTCTAAGATTTCTCAATTCACTCCACTCAATTAGGCATAGAAAAGATTTTCTCTGTTTCTTCTACGATTTCTCAGCTCACTCCACTCAATTACGCATAGAAAAGATTAATTTCCACGACGACTTGAAACCATTTGTTTCCCCTGTTTCCTAGAGACTTCTCAACTTACCGGTCATCCTCCAATGATGGGAGAGTTGGAGTATTTATATGGACGCCGCACATATCGCATCTGATTATTTAGAGTCGGGAAAGATCGAGAAATGGATAAAGGTTTTGTGTCGATGATGATTGTGTGCCTTGTGCTGATGGAAACTTTGGCAAATACCATCCTTGCCTTGGATGCTGCATCCATGAGTTACCATGCTCATCCCTTCGACCGCATGCCGGGTGGAAGTACTTCTTTTCAACCTAGTGAATTTGTTTTGAACAAAGTTGCACTGAAGCTGGAGGACTCTGAGTTGACATCACCCATCGACGTACTTCACGCCGCAAGGGACGTGCTGGCGCTTTTGTCGTTCAGAGATGCGGTCATATCCGATCCATCTGGATCCCTCCTCAACTGGACATCACAAAACTCACACAATGTGTGCTCCTGGACAATTATCTTTCTGGAAGCATACCATCTTCTCTGAGCAACTGCACGTCTCTTCGAAAACTGACCATTGGACACAACAATCTGACAGGTCCAATTCCTCTTGGGCTCACTGCAAAACTTAGAGTACCTGGGTCTCGAATCCAACAAGTTAGAGGGTCCCATTCCTCCATCTCTGGGAAACTGCTCTTCTCTCACGATTGTGTTTTTTGGGGGACAGCAAATTTTCTGGCAAAATACCACCACAATTGGGAAAGTTGAGGGAGCTTGTTCATCTGTCTATTGATGGCGCGGGCAATATTTCGGGTTCTATCCCATCTGAAATAGGAAATTGTTTCGGGTTCTATCCCGTCTGAAATAGGAAATTGCATTAATCTTGAATGGTTGGACTTGAGATATAACAAAATTCAGGGATACATCCCGAAGACTATATGCCAACTTCCGCTTCTTTCCACCCTGAGATTGGTACATAATAGCCTGGTAGGTGCAATACCTAAAGCCATTTCCAATCTAAATCAGTTGACGTACTTGGATCTTTCTAAGAATGCTCCTTTCGGCGGCATTCCCAATGGCATTGGCAATCTGAGTCAGTTGATGTACTTAATCTTTCTTTGAATGCTCTTTCTGGTGGCATCTCCAATGGCATTGGCAAGTTAAGTATGCTACAACAGTTAGATTTGTCTTCAAACCAGTTGAATGGAAATATTCCAGACTCTATAGGCAACTGCACTTCTCTGATGGATTTGGTATTGACAAACAATTCGTTGTCAGGTAGAATCCCACCAAGTTTAAACCGATGCATGAAGTTACAAAGGTTAAAGGTCTCTGAGAACAAATTGAGTGGTACCCTGGATATAGCATTTCCAATTTCTATGCAAGTTTTTTCTGCGGCTTCTAATACTTTTTGTTGGGACCTTGCCCGCATAACCTGGCATAATCTTTCAGTCTATTGGCTTTACATGGATTTCTTTTGTTTTTAAAAGATGTACATCATCATTACATCAAACCACAACAACACCATTAAACGAGTGTCAAATTTGTTTATAATTTTATTTAATAATTTTTATTAATTAATAACATGGCATAATCTTTCACTCTGTTGGCTCCACATGGATTTCTTTCTTTTAAAAAAACTGTACATCATCATTACGTCAACCCACAACAACATATCGAGAATCAACCGCAAATGGTGACTCCTTGCACCTATATCTCAATTGCTAAGTACATGATCATGTGATGTAATTATAAAACTTGGATGACTTTTTCCCTACCCATCCAAGTTCAATCTAATTGAGGTTTGTTTTAACCAAAATGTAAGGGATGTTTACACCCATTCAAGAACGCATGTAAGTGGCTTGTAAGGGATATACCCCTTAATTTATATGCGGTTTTCAAGGTATCAACAATCTCATTGTTGCTTTAAGTTCTTGAGGGTGGGGAAAAGTTTTCCAAAAAGCTCCATGAAGGAAAACACTTAGGAGGATGAATATGCAAAACAATGCAGAGATAGGATTTTGTAAAACATGGTTGTTGATGAGGTTCAAATGGTTGATTGTTGCAAACATCCCTACAAAGATAGATCCATCACCACCAAGGGAACTAGTTATGGGTCTTTCGAGGAAAATATGGATAGAACACTAGGTGATGAAGGGATATGCTTTGGATATTTTACATATTATAGACAAATCTCAACCTAAATGCAATTGGAGGATGGTACAACCAATAGAGTTGAAAATGAAAGGTCTGCTAGAAATCCTTCATTAACATTAAAGGTGAGATTTGTAAATTTCGACAAAATGACGTCAAACAAATAAAATAAAAATTGTTCCTTACGCACAGTTAATTCATAAGTTTTTCATCATTTATGAATTTACTTCTCATAAATCCTTCATATTAGAGATGTGGTGATCATGGGAAATCCAAGGCATATTTAACTCGGCTTGAAGAGTTAGAATGAAGTATTGGATTTAAAAATAGGGTTGAAATTAACCTAGAACTCAGTGGTGCCAACGAAGGTATGGTGGAGAGACTTTATTCAAAGCTAAATCTATATAAGAAGGGGTGTAAATGTGTGAATCTCTAGAGAAGAAAGTTATATTGGTTCTTGGTGAGGATATTGAGATGAATCTAGTTGTTGAAATGGAAAATTGAGTGGCTGGCGGGGGATAATTCTAGGATTAGCATTGATGGTACTTCCTCCTCTCGTGATGAAGGAAGGAAATTATTTGCAAACAAGAAAAGTGGATCATCTGTATACCAAGCCCCAGATGCATAATGAATCATCATTAGATTTAGCCCTTCTATTGCTAAGAATATTGACAATCAAGTTAAATATAACGAGTTCTACTTGTACTATCAGTGCAGAAAATTAGTCTTTAAATATTTAGATGCTTTTGAGTACATATTCCTATTGATCTAGGCCATGAGATTTTAAGCGTTCCATTCATTCTTTAATAAATTCAAGATTTAAATTGTGATTGATATTTATGGAGTTTCATTTGTTAATTTCTTATATGATATTATATTTTAATGATATTATATTTGTGTGTGAACATTTTTGTTTGCATTTTATTCCATGGATGATATGATTTAGTTATTGATTTCCTCCTCATTTGCATCTTAATTCATATGATATATGTTATTGCCTCAATTTCTGTTGGAATATATGTATTGGTGACCTACTTATTTAATATATAGAAAACTATGTATGCAAAGAATACAATACATTGTATCACAAATCAAAGAAGCCATAATTCAAACTACAAGGTTTCTTGGTTGGTAACCAATTGGAAAATCGATGAATAAATAGCAAGAAACAGGAGACTTGGAGATTTGATTACTGATATCCTGGTATTTGCATCTTAATTCATATGATATGTGTTCTTTCCCCAATTTGTTCTGAATATACAGAAACAGTGTATGTGAAGAATATAATACATCTTATTACAAATCAAAGAAGCCATAAATTCAATTTTTATCTTTTGTTGGTTGGTAACCAATTGGCACAAACACATGCATTGACTGGGAAAATTGCACAATTCTAGAAGTGAAGGGAGGGAGACTGAATGAGGGAACTAAGCATTGTGAATTCCTAGTAGCCAGTGATGCAACTTGAGGCTACATCCTAGGAAATGTGCAGTCCAACTTGGGAATACAATGGGAGAGAGTTCGCATTGCACATTATCAAAGGCCAAGATGAGTTCTTGAGCCTCAGAGTTGTGCAATGCCTAGCTGGAAAAGGTGAAAATTGGCCAAGGAAAGGGAATATCTGCCCAATGAGAGTGTCAGAAACAAGAATATTTGAGTGATGGTGCATGTTAAAGTGTAGATGCAACTATATATATATAGATAATATATATATATAATATATATATATAATAAAATTAAATATATATATATATATATATATATATATATATGTATGCAAAGAATAACATAATTGGTATCAAAATCAAAGAAGCCATAACTCAACTACAAGTTTCTTGGTTGGTAACCAATTGGAAAATCGATGAATAAATAGCAAGAAATAGGAGACTTGGAGATTTGATTACTGATATCCTGGTATTTGCATCTTAATTCATATGATATGTGTTCTTTCCCCAATTTGTTCTGAATATACAGAAACAGTGTATGTGAAGAATATAATACATCTTATTACAAATCAAAGAAGCCATAAATTCAATTTTTATCTTTTGTTGGTTGGTAACCAATTGGCACAAACACATGCATTGACTGGGAAAATTGCACAATTCTAGAAGTGAAGGGAGGGAGACTG
Organism: Pinus taeda; assembly: GCA_000404065.3. Lineage (NCBI taxonomy): Eukaryota > Viridiplantae > Streptophyta > Pinopsida > Pinales > Pinaceae > Pinus > Pinus taeda. The sequence continues at coordinate 277 of APFE031519491.1, read as the reverse complement.
AATGAGGGAACTAAGCATTGTGAATTCCTAGTAGCCAGTGATGCAACTTGAGGCTACATCCTAGGAAATGTGCAGTCCAACTTGGGAATACAATGGGAGAGAGTTCGCATTGCGCATTATCAAAGGCCAAGATGAGTTCTTGAACCTCAGAGTTGTGCAATGCCTAGCTGGAAAAGGTGAAAACTGGCCAAGGAAAGGGAATATCTGCCCAATGAGAGTGTCGGAAACAAGAATATTTGAGTGATGGTGCATGTTAAAGTGTAGATGCAACTATATA
>APFE031519477.1:64194-85357 GCA_000404065.3 Pinus taeda | reverse complement strand
GTGTGTAACAGGTGGAGATAGTACTGAGTACTTGTGAGGAGTATTGTACTATGTATTGTTACATGTTCTCAATCAATATAATATACAGATAGTTGGGGGTTTTCAGCTTTATGCTTTCCCCGGGTACATACTATGTTTATATGTGCGATTGATGTTTCAATGTGCGCATGCGATTGATGTTTTAATTCTGCAAATTGATGATCAACGTAGAGGAGGTTATGTATTATGCATGATTCCGCAAATAGTGTATAATTAGGATAATCTTGTGAATAAGTGTCATATTATTCAAAATTTCTACATCATACAAGGGAAATACCTATAAGAATAAGAAGTTTCAACAGCTTGAGATCATTGAATTTATCTAGGAACCATTTAGAAGGGTCAATGCCTAAAGCTCTTAGTAACATATCTACTCTAGAGGTGTTAGACTTAGCAAAAAATAATTTGAGTGGACTAATTCCTGAAGGACTCTCTCAGCTACATTGGTTGCACACATTTGATGTTTCATCTAATAGCCTATGTGGGTCAATTTCAACAAGGACAAAATTTTCAACTTTTGACACAACTTCATTTCAAAGTAATAAATGCTTACGAGGGTGTCCATTAGATTTATGTAGTAATCAAAGGGAAAAACCTATAACATAGGATAATAACACTACTCATAATAGTTGTGTTAAAGTGGAATGGTTGATGAATGTGAATGAAAAATGTCATTGTTTGCATTGGCGATCAGAATGGGGATTGGATTTGGGGGAGTTGTTGTTATGTTCATATTGTGGGAGAAGGCTAAGTGTTGGGTATTAAATTTGGCACCCCCAAAACAAAAAATATTTTATGGATTGTATTGACTCCTTACATAATAGGTACTATAGAAAAATATGAAGTAGAAGGTTGTGTAGTATGTGTTGCTATAATATTTATAGTTGGTTTAGCATATCCAAGCTAACCTTCATTTTATAATGTAAAGTGATATTTATAAATGTTGAAGGATTTTCTGAATTTATATATTTGAGAATTTGACTCCCTAGTTGTCACTTTTGAGTTTTGTTTAGATATTTTCTTTTAAACGTAGATTACTCTATTTTGATTCATGGTTTGTAATAATTCAAAGTGATGAGTTTCAAGAGTGAGTCTTAGGCAAGTACTTACCTCAGCCAAGACTCAACATGGATCACGAGTCTTAGCCAAGTTAATTTACACTACTAAAAGCAACTCCACCACTACACAACTAAATATTGGCATTGCCCCATTGAAACTGCTAAGAATGGACCTAATAAATATAAACATGCCAAAAATAGCAATCCAACTAAAAAATAAGCTTACGAGGTGAACTACTATGAAGACACCTACTAAATATAGTCTAGAAATACACGCTACTAAAAATAGCAATGTCTAGCATGTTAACGAAAATTGTCTCATCATATTCGTCTTTAAGCAAGGATTCCAAATATATTGTCAAAATTAACATGCAAATCTTGAAACTCATACTACTAAAAAATAGTAGTCATAAAACATCTTGCATGCAGGAAAAAGTCATTGGGATCGTGAGCTCGCAAGGACCAATAATATGTAGTTATCTCTCACATGAGGGCCTCAAAACTCTAGCTCCTACAAACAAACAAAAAACCCACTGCTAAAAATAACAAGTTCTTAGAATGAGACAAAATTCACTATGTAGAGGGGTTTGATCAATATGAAATCCTAAATGGACTAACATAATGAAATCTAACTGAACTTAATCCTTTAATGGCAAAGGCAATCTAAAAGATAACCCAACATTATATTGTATTTGTAGTAAGATTTTAATACCCTAACCTGGTTTTAAAATGCCTAATAACACAACATTATATTGTATTTGTTGTAAGATTTTAAAACCCTAACCTGTTTTAAGATTCTGAAAGACATATTAGGTTAATAAAGCCAACAAAGTTAACTATTGCATCTAAGATCAAGGAAAATCTTGACCACCTTCACAAGTTATACATGTACTTCAAATGAGGATAAGTGTAATCCCTCCGGGAATTTAACAAAATAAATGCCATTCATCCCTCGATCTTAACAACTAAGCCAAATGTGCAACACACTTTTTTGCTATGATGTTAAGACTTCTTATTCTATCAAAAGCAAGTGCAAAATTTGGGATAAGGGTAAAGGGTGTCAAGATTCCGATGAAGGATTCTACAGTAGAAGATCCAGAATGTAGCAAATAGGATTTTTTTGCTTTAGGTGTTAAAGATATAACATTTAGATACTGGGGTTTAGAAATTATAGCTAATTTTATGGCTAAATAGTTTGAGGTTTTACTGTATCAATCTTCATCCCAAAAAATAAATGCAGAGTGCATTTCATTTTATTTTAAATTCTTCAAATGTTGCAATCTATGTTTGAGCATTATTAATCTAGCAAGATCGACCTATTTCAAGATTCAAAACCATGAACTTTTAGCTTATTTCACTAAAACCTTCTTCATTTTTGTGGGACTCTTAGAAACACACCCAAGGTGCTACACCACATAATGATATTTCATTGGCTCAAATGCCGATTTTTAAGATTCGCCCCTGTCCCCTCCCCTTCGTCTCTACCCTTTGAATAACCACATGCAAATCTGGTGGCAAACACTACAACGAACCCTCGTGAACAGCTTCAAACTACATAACCTTACCAGTGAATCAAAACCCTGCTGGAATTTTGTAAATTACATCTCTTAAACTACAGTAGATCAAGTGTTTTATCTACTATTTTAAGAGTTATTTCTTGATCTTGTATCTTGTTATCTTCCTGCACTGGCATATATACATACATATAGAGGAGATCCCTCAATCTACAGCCTAAATTTTGAAATGCACACAATTCCGGAATTCCACCAAATGTATTCCACAAGCTCAACCTTGGCTTTAGTAGAATGAAGAATATTAGTGTTATGTTTGAAATAGCAGTTTTGGAAAAAACAAAAATGAAGGTGCCTCACTTATTCCCTATATCAGAATTGAAATAAGAAACAAGGAATTAAGAGAGACAGAGCAAGAATCAGGGGTCATAAAAGTTCAAGCCTGCTGCCACCATATATAGGATAAAATATATTCTGTTTCAGAAATGTTACATGGTATCCCTTTAGTGTTTGGCAGGAATTTCATTTCTTCATCTAGACTATAGATTGTCGGAGCAGTATAACAGTGATGCCAATGGAAAACATTGTAGCATTTCAATACCTTACCCAGAATAATAGAAAAGTGACCCTCTGATATTGTCGCACCCCTCCGAAAACCTTGTTTGGAGAAACTCAATGTCAAAACTACTGATTAGAATTTCGAATCTCATAATGGGTTGCCCATATTTGGTCCTTCTGCACATTTTTTATTTCATGGCCTTCCTGTTGGCTTCAGCCTTTTCTTGAGCTGCACTCTGCTAGTTCTACTTCTTTCCTTTCTCAACCGTTCTTTCTCTTGCTGTTGTTTCTTATACTCTTCCCTAATTTTTTCAAGTGTGTGTTTTGTTGTTATCTTAGTTCTTTCTCTCATGTTTCTGGTAATTTCTATTGACCTTTCGATCATTGGTAAATTCTTCATTATCATAAACATCAGATATGTAAAGGTGTTTTTTTGATGGTTTTCGATTTTTCCTCAACTTCAACTTCTTCAATGTCAAACTGCAGTGAAAGTCGAACAAACTATCAGATTTCCCCATATAATGTTCCAAAAGATATTACTGTCAAATAGACAGTTATGGAGCCATCTTTCTGGTTTTCCAGAGACTCAAAATAGTTATGATGGTCAACATATTAATTAAGAAAACAGAGTGCCTGGGTACATTTCCAACTAAGAGCATGGGGCCAATTAGCTAGGTAGCTATGTCTTGTTCAGCATAGTAGATACTTGCAGGAAACTAAAATGATTCCAGAGAACATTATAAAAAAGTGTTGAAGTTCACAAATTATATGGCCAAAATACATATAGTCACAGGTCTCCATCATGCACTAATCTTTCTAAAGATCTTGTAACAGGAAATATTGACACAGTGAATCATGTACAAGCAACAACTTTAAGGTATCTTTTTATCTAGCTGACAAACTAAAGTTCTTTTTTTCCATTTTTCAAAATGGAAAATTGATTATCACCCACGTCAGAAATTACGTTGTAATAAAATGCTCGAGTCCAGACCAAGGGAGGTGATGGCTTGGAAAATCATTTTCCAGATATTGACTTGTTTACTGGGGACATAGATTGTCAGCATTGCGTTCCTAGATAGGCTTTCTCTTCCCTATCTACTAGAAAAACTCAATATAGCATATCATTAAGACTTTTTAAAACTAATCCTTTGGGATGTAGTCTAGCAACAAGTTACAACAGTTGTTGTAAGGAATCAGGATAACCCAAGTTCAAAATCTCAGCCGGCAGGCTCCAATAACATGTCAAACCCTATCCACCATGCAGATCGATAGGGAATGTGGGAACCATGACATTTCCAAGTTTCCAGGCAGAAATTCTGCATGGTGCTTAGCATTTTCCTAGAAACAACTCATCCCAGATTGGGTGGAAGTCCCAGCACCATTCATACCCAAAGATGTGGCAAATTAAATATAAGCAGATCTTTACAACTAGCGTCATGGATGGTTCTTTCTGGCTGGACCAACTTGCACGGATAATAGGACTGAGAACCGACAAACTTGCATTACAAACAAAGACACTCAAGCTAGTTCTAGTGCCTTGGTGACTTCTGGTTGTATAGTGCATCTCACAAAAGGAAGAAGAATTGCCATTTAAAAAGGAAACATTTCTTCAATCATCAATGTAGATACATCTCTCTGTCAAAGTTTTTACAAATTATTGCAACCCATTTTTAGCAACAACAAAAAAAGGTCTTGTTGGATAGAAAAATATTTATTTTTAAGTTAAAACTAACATGCCTATATGTGATCAAAAGATCTTTAAGCATACATATGCAAATCAAAATGTAAAACGAACTACATCTTTGTAACAATGCTTGTATTACTCGGTAGTATGTATTCCTTTGTTTTCTTCAACATCCGTTATCATGTGAGAAAAAGATAACATAAACTCCAAAGATTAAATCCATTCAAGCATGCAACTTTCTATGATAGACCAATTGAAACATTCTCACATCCTCTTTAGTGCTAAGTAGAGAATTCAGAGAAGTTGAGATTCTGAAGGCCTTGTTTCTCAATGGCCTTCAACATATCGAGATATAATTTGTAGACAATGTGTTAGATAACTAATCTTAGGGATCAAGGTTAGGTTAGTTTGTGTTATGTTGAGTAGCTATTAGAGTTTAAGAAGACTTGGAAATTGATTCAACAGTTTCATTATGTATTTATATGTACATCATGTACATCATTCATTGAGATCAATTCATTAATATAGTTGAGTTTGGTTTCCAATCTTGTTGTCTTATAATGGTATCAAAGTGGAGGTTTATCCGTTCTATTGATTGATTTGAGCCACTTGTTTTGTGGCCTTCTTAGGCGCACCTCTTTTTATAGACTTTGAACTCCTTTCGAGTAGTCTGTTTATGGCATTGTCAAAAAGCTATATGACTAGAACGTGTGGAGAACTTGGTGCATCATTGAATTAAAAGGAGAAAAAGGCATGTGGAATCTATGTTGAAGCAAGTACCTGGAGAAGTCTGTAATGGATAAATAGTGTTGTAGCATAAAGAAAGGTTATGAGTTCTTATTTTAATCGAATGATTTTTTTTTATTAATCTTCAACTAAAGAGGAAGAGTGGCATAGAGGTATGGTGATAAAAAAAATGCACTCAAAGAGTGGGAAAGGAGGATTTTTTTTTAAATAAAATGTTTTGGACATTGGAGGTTAAAAGGATATTTTATAGATATTTTTCATCTTGGAATTGGTGACGAAAATGTGGCAAAGATTTATAGAAGGGTAAAAGAAGTAAAAAAAAATCACCAAAATTTAAAATTTTTATACTAAGTATTTTCAAGAATATTAGATCAAGTAATACATTTCTTTGATTTTTATTATTACTTCAAGGTTCAACGAAATTCAAACTTGATGGATAAACATAAAGCATGGAGCTATGAAAATTAAAGAATTAAATATAATATAATATTGTTGTTATTAAATCTTTGAAAACAAACAATAATGGAGGAAGTTAATCACTCAATGTGAATACATTTCCTATATATTTTATATTACTTATGGAATCAACATCTTTGTGTGTAAGTAGGCATATCCAGAAAGGTGAAAATGAACAAAGAAAGAGGCATAGCCAGAACGGTGAAAGTGGACAGAGAAAGAAGCAAATCCAGAAAGGTGAAAGTGAATAGAGAAAGAAACAAATAAATGTGAAAGTTAATAGGAGAAAAAGTTGGTGAGTATCAAGTGAATGGAAACTGTATAAAAATTGTGATTAAAGAGAATATTTCTCATTTCTTTTATTATATTTAAGAAAAAGAAAATGGTTAAAGAAAGGTGAAATGAGAAAGTAAAACTAAAAGTGGTCAATTCTCAAATTAATTAACTTGGAGTTAAAACTGCGAGAAATATTTCAGGATAAGTTTGTTTCTCATTTATTTTATTATATTTAAGAGAAATAAAATGGTTAAAGAAAGGTGAAATGAGAAAGTAAAAGTAAAATTGGTTGATTCTGAAATTAATTAACTTGGAGTTAAAAGTAAAGAAAAAGGGAAACAATGAGATTTTAACGTAGTTCTCTATTGGATTATTTTCAAAGCCCGCCATCAAATCACCAAACCAATTTTTATTTAAAACACAAAGAAAGGGATTTATATTTTCTTTTAGAGGAGTTATTCACATATTCGAAAATTTAAAAAGGATTTGTTTGAAGAATATTTTGGTTGCTTGGTATATGAAAGAATTGACTATGTGAGCTCATGTGTATGTCAAGCGAAGTTTAAATTATAAAAATTTCGAGTATAAAATCAAGGAAGGAAAAGACATTGTGGTTAGAAGATCTCATTTGGTATGTTAAAGATCACAAGATCACAAGTTCAAATGCTTTTGAAGACAATTTTCGGAGATATCTTTTGGAAGTTGTCATAAGAAGAGGACATTTTGTCTGCAGCAGTTTCAATTTTCTTTGAGCATGTCATTATTTGTTATCTAATCATTTTTGGTTGAAATTACTTTGTAAAATGGGTGCATTTTCGGTTAAACCCGACACCCATGGATCAAATTAAAAATGTATTGAAAATATTAAACAATATCATTAGTTCTACTGTTGATGGAAGTGTAAATGTCAGCAACGTAAGTCTTGTTGATATTAGAGTTTGTTAACATGATGCATTAGAGACAGCTGAATTTCTTTGGATCAAGCCTCAAGTACATCGAGACTATCCTAATTCCAAACAGCAACAAAGAGTAATGAAGTCACATCAGGAGCAAGTTTGGATGCAGTCAAAATTCATGTTCAAGCAAGTGTATGTGACAGTCATTTGCATAAAGATGTGAAGCCTATCATTCCCAAAAATTTTATAAGACCGTGGGAAGAGAATACACATAACAAACACATAATTGGTTTGGGATATAACAAATATGTATTGGATATATCTTCTCATATTTCTGATTTTTCTAGACCTATACAATTTCGTAGTGTTGGATTTTTGGATGGTGTTGTTCCACAACAAGTTGAGTGATGCAAACAGTGTAATAGAGTTGGACATGTGAAAGATCAGTGTTTTGATCTTCACCCGTGTGAGCATTGTGGAAATCACAATCACCATTCAAACATATGTTCCAAAAAGAAGATTGTTGCAAGAGAGAAACTAAATTTTGAATGGATTTCTTCTTGGGATTGGTCGAAAACAACCAAGAATATTTACAGGTCATATCGCAGGATATGTTCGATAGTGTTGACTAGCCTTATAGTGATGAAGAATACTTCTCACCCTGTATCCAACAAGGGGGTAATTGTTGATGGTCTGTTACATGTTTAGAGGTTTGTCAAGCAAGCTTGAGTCAAATATCCACAAGTGAGCCTGAGCCACAACCTGTACCATTTAGAGCTAGAGTTGTAGCCAGAGAGACTTTCGTTTCTTACTGAATTAGCTGTTTGTGAACGAGCACTTCGAGATTCAGAATTGTTAGAGGGACTATGTTGATGGTTCTAGAGTTGGCATTTTTTGTTGCTATGAGAACTGTTATGAAGGTTCCAGACTTGGTGTTGGTTGAGACCTTGAGTTATCCTATATTGGTTTGTGGTCATCCTTAAAAACCAATTCTAAGAGACAGTCTACTCTTGGTTGAGATGCATTTTTGTATTTTGATCTCTCATTCTTGGACTTTGATACGTCCCTTTAGATTAAGGGGGAAATATTAGACAACTAATCCTATGGATTAAGGTTGGGTTAGTTTGTGTTATTTTGAGTCGTTATTAGAGTCCAAGAAGACCCAGAAACTCATTTAATGGTTTCTTTATGTATTTATATGTACATTGTGTACATCATTCATTGAGATCAATTCATTAATATAGTTGAGTGTAGTTTCCAATCTTTTTGTCTTACACAAGGATCATAGAACTTCATAATACTTCCAGAACATCCCCTCTCTAAGGATACAAATAATGGTGATACTTACTACAGAAATTGATCTCACTTATTTCACTAGTTAAGCAGGAAGCAAATCTCAATGCTCCAATTTATGAGAGTTCTTCCTTTTGCAACAAGAAAATAACTCAATTAATGGCACCCCTACAAAATTAATTGGTTAGTTTGATCAACTTGCAATTGGAGAACAATTCTCCCACTTGCACTTCTAAGTTGTTGAGGCATCCTTCATCATTATCGAACGGTTTAATAGATGTAATTGTCATAATCTAGCTCCAGCAACATGCAAGAAGAATATTGTCAAGATGAATGAATCCAATTGAATATGTCTAAATAAAAAGTGTATTCCCCTAGAAAGAAAGTTGAAGAGGCTGATGAACAATGAAGATATTAGCCTACATTGATATTACTAGTCTAAAGGCCTAAATATGTACCATCTTATCTGTTACATCCTTTCACAACTCAGGGTCGAACAACTTAGAAAAATTATGGGTAGATTTGCAAGTACATAAAATTTTGAGGTTGCATAAAGTATTGTTTCAAAAATAGACCAACCGCAACAAGGAATTCAAGGTACCAGTCGAAAATTAGCATTCACAAAATTTGGATAACCAAAAGAAAAATATAGAAATAACAGTACATAAGATAGTAAAGAGAAGAACAAGATAATTTGATGCAACCAATATTGGAATTTCCGCTAAGAGGAAACCAAAAAACTTGAAACTAGACTTACAGGATCCTAGGATACCCTATGTGATGCCCTCATATCAGCTACTATTTCATATCCTTGAGAAATCTATCACAGACGTGCTCTTAAGAAATAAAATGGATGAACGAAAAAAGAGAACATTTACAATTAATTCTAAACCATGGAAGACCTTTGAAATTCCTTTTGAAATTCCATTATATGGAGTTCAATCATACATTAACCTATATTAGCAATTTTCTACTTTCCATTACAATGTAGATAAACAAGATAAGATAATTTTATTGATGTCCAACTGTGATAGCTTTTACTCGGGTTTCCTCACAAAAATGCAATGTAAATCTTTTGCAAAATGTAAAATAGTTGAGTCAAAATGAAAACAAATTCCATAGCTAAGGAGGTGGCTTTATTGGGATGTGTAAAGTTTCCTTGTGGATGAAATTTGAACTGTTTCAACACCTACTAAAGGTTGGTAGGTACACGTTTTTAATAAAAACTAGTTCCTGAAATTAAATGGGTTGCAAAGAGAAGTACGAGGACCATGTTGTCTTGGAGGACATTCCAAGGCAACAAGGACATGAGAGTAAATGTCGAGGCATAAAGGTAAAAAATTAAGAAAAGAAAGGGTTCGACCTCATACACAACACGATCATTCCCTTGTACAAATAATGATGATACTTACTACAGAAATTGATGTCACTTATTTCACTAGTTAAGCAGGAAGAAAATACTCAATGCTCCAATTTATGGGAGTTCTTGCTTTTGCAACGAGAAAATTACTCAATTAATGGCACCCCTACAAAATCAATTAGTTAGTTTGATCAGCTTGCAATTGGAGAACAATTTTCCCACTTGCACTTCTAAGTTGTTGAGGCATCCTTCATCATTATTGAACAGTTTAATAGATGTAATTGTCATAATCTAGCTCCAGCAACATGCAAGAAGAATATTGTCAAGATGAATGAATCCAATTGAATATGTATAAATAAAAAGTGTATCCCCCTAGAAAGAAAGTTGAAGAGGCTGGTGAACATTGAAGATATTGGCCTACATTGATATTACCTATCTAAAGGCCTAAATATGTACCATCCTATCTGTTACATCCTTTCACAACTGAGGGATCGAACAACCTAGAGAAATTATGGGTGGATTTGCAAGTACGTAGAAGTTTGAGGTTGCATAAAGTATTGTTGCAAAAACAAACCAACTGTAACAAGGAATTCAAGGTACCAGTCGAAAATTAGCATTCACAAAAGATGGCTAACCAGAAGAAAAACATGGAAATAACAATACATAAGATATTATTAAATAATGAATCCATACAGGTGAGAAATTTTTTTTTTATAGAGGAATGACCTATTATAGAGTTTTATGAACCCAACATTTCGGACTACCAAGTGAGTCCATCATCAGGGGATGCATCAATATATATTCAAAAGATGTTAATGATATATCCAGGAGTTGTATTGCATAGTATATATATGGGTTATGAAAAGAATAATATAGGAAATAATATGGGTTATTTAGGGATTCGATTAATTAAATTTCATCTAATTTATTTTTTAAGTAGTTTAGAATTTTGAAAGTTTTATTACCTTCATTTCTTTTTTTCTTTATTTTTTTTATTTAATAATATGATATTCTAATTTTTATTTTAATAAATGAATAGTTGTGAAATTTGATTAATTAATAGGTTCTAATTATTTTAATTTTAGTTATTACATCCATTTGTTTAATTTAAATTCATATGTTACTTATAATATTATAATTATAGTAAAGAGAACAACAAGATAATTTGATGCAACCAATATTGGAATTTCCACTAAGAGGAAGCCAAAAAACTTGAAAGTAGACTTACGGGATCCTAGGATACCCTATGTGATGCCCTCATATCAGCTACTATTTCCTATCCCTGAGAAATCTATCACAGACGTGCTCTTAAGAAATAAAATGGATGAACGAAAAAAGAGAACATTTACAATTAATTCTAAACCAAAGAAGACCATTGAAATTCCTTTTGAAATTCCATTATATGGAGTTCAATCATACATTAACCTATATTAGCAATTTTCTACTTTCCATTACAATGTAGATAAACAAGATAAGATAATTTTATTGATGTCCAACTATGATAGCTTCTACTCGGGTTTCCTCACAAAAATGCATTGTAAATATTTTGCAAAATGTAAAATAGTTGAGTCAAGATGAAAACAACTTCCATAGCTAAGGAGGCGGCTTTCTTGGGATGTGTAAAGTTTCCTTGTGGATGAAATTTGAACTGTTTCAACACCTACTAAAGGTTGGTAGGTACATGTTTTTAATAAAAACTGGTTCCTGAAATTAAATGGGCTGCAAAGAGAAGTACGAGGACCATGTTGTCTTGGAGGGCATTGCAAGGCAACAAGGACACGAGAGTAAATGTAGAGGCATAAAAGTAAAAAATTAAGAAAAGAAAGGGTTCGACCTCATACACGGCATGCTCATTCCCTTATTCAAGGAGGTAGGAAGGCATCCATTCGAACAACATAAAAAAAGAGAAGAAGAGAAGTGAAGGGGATTGGTTCTGAGGTTATTTGTAGGTTGTGGGTTGAGATACTAGTATTTGGAGCCCTGTAATAGCTTAGGTTCCTTGGAGCCTATGGTTTGAGATAGAATCTCTAGAGCCTTGTAACATCTTGGGTTCCCTAGAGGTTGCGGGTTGATATCGAAATCTCTAGAGCCCTATAACAACTTGGGTTCCCTAGAGGTTGTGGGTTGGGATAGAATCTCTGGAGCCCTGTAATAGCTTGGGTTCCCTAGAGGCTATGGGTTGAGATAGTAGCATTTAGATCCATGTAAAACTTGGGAAGAAACTAATATTTGAGTTAACATATGTGGAAGTTGTTCCTGAAGATTTCCTCGTTGATATCCTTGGTTTTAGCATTGAATTTTGGGCTTCCTAGGAAAGATTTGAATCCCTAGCACTATTTTCCAGGGTGGAGGTGGTAAACCTTTGGATCCCCTGTATATTATTGGACTACTGAGTGGCTAGTAGGTGGAGGAAGGAGGTCCTTTGGATTCCCTACTTTAGCTAGTAGTCATGTTTCAATCCTTTGAGCAAGCCCCTTAGTCTCTTGAATATGGCTCAAGGGTGACAACTGCAAGTGAGCTTGGGTGTAGCTATTTATGGTTGGGTGGAGAGTCCTTGTCCAAGAGTTAGTTTCCCTTGGATTTAGAAGATAAGTGCTCTTATGTATCTACAATGACCATGGATACATGTTTGTGTTTCTAGATTGAATTGGTGTTTGTCAATGAATTGAATGTTTTTTACATTTCTGATTTGACATGGCATTGTAGAGACAATTTAAGACTACACTCTTTCCTTATGATTTTGAGTGGTATAATGTGTTATGTCTATGTTTAACAAGCAAGATCATGTTGCATTCCTGGGTTGAAATGACGTGCTTATGAGATACATGAATGTGTTTTTATATGACTGCATAATAACATATATTTTGAAGCCTTGAAGACATTAAAAATATATATATATGGATATGAACAAAAAGAGCATGACTGAGATTGGCATAAGAACCTCTTCACGAAAGAATAATGGTTACATTGCGGCAGTTTTCTGACAAGGTCTATATACTTGTTGTTATCTTGTGAATCGGCTTGTGAGGCACATGTTGATGCCAAGGATGACTTCATCTTCTAACTGTAATAACATGTGATATTACATTAAAGACTACTCAGCCTTACATTATTAGCAATATGCACCCTAGCGTTAGGGGCACTTATGTTGATTATTATACACCACCGCTAGTGACCAAATTCCCTGGAATCCTTTGAGATGTGCCATAGAGTCACTTACAAGCTTGCTTTGAAGCATGAAACCCCTGGCGTGTGGTAGGAGAGGTGAAATCCCTTTAGGAGTTCACTACAAGTCTTTAGATGGCCAATAGATCACCAGTGTGGGCATTCCTGGAATGTCATGTCCCAATGCAGGGAATATCAGAGGGCTAGGAACTCACTGGAGTGGCTTTAGAATAATCTCAAGAAGGGTATTGTTGGTGGGTGTTTTAGTAACCCACCACTTCCATTATCGAACGTTGGAGAAGATATTGATGTCTATAGAACCATCGTGGATGAGCCATGGTCGAATAGACCAGCGGAAGGCTATAGGCGCAAAAAGGAGATGATCTCTGTCAATAACTACTAAAACCAAGATCAAGTGGGTCACTCAAAGCATGGTAAGGTCTCCCTGGACAGGTTATGGAAAATATCAAATACAAGAAACGTTTTAGCGAAATAGAACAAAGACTTAAACCTATAATGTGGCTGACTAACCTTATATTTCATTCTGGTGGAGTCATAACCATGTGATCCTGGTATTGGTGCACTTAGATTTTCCTTATCACTATTGGACGACGGAGCTGACGTGGCCCGGAGCTTCTATCCCGAGAGTGTAACTTGCATCAAAAAAGGGGTCAGTAGGGATGATGTCAAGCAAGAGGATTTGGCAGACACGCAAGACTGATGGTGTTGCTATTGGCTAGAAGTGGTGCCTAGAGGACAACTCATCCCTGGGATCAAATCCCAGAATTATAAAGGGGATTACTTGTAGTGGAGCATGGGATGACGTAATTCTGGGGCACAAGGGAAGACATGTAGCTTGAAAAATATGCAATTGGTTGGGGATGGACCCACTTAACAAGTCATCCCAATAGACTCACCCGAAACATTCTCAAGGGTGCACATACAAGGGAGAGGGGTAAGCAGTGCAGGATTATGTGGCAGTGCCACCACATGTACCAATTGGGAGCAAGGGTTGTGCAAGGGTGCAGCCCACCAACCCATGTGTCCCGAGAAATGGTCTTGGAAGCTAAAGTAACATACGAAGGAAAAAATTTGGGAGTGGGTGTTAAGATGACATTGTGCCTTAACTACTTGGACCAATCAGAAGTAATGTTGTGTGGAGATGAGACCCACTAGTCCACGTAGACTCGAAGGTCTCACCTTGGAGAAACAATGGGTGACAAGAAAGTAAGCGCCAAGATTAACATGTGAGATGGCATAAGTCAAGCCTCCCTAGCAGAGAACGCACCCCAATTAGTGGAGAAGTGTTCCCACTAAACAATTTAACCTGATGTCATGGCCCTAGAAGAGTAAAGAGGTGAAACAAGGGAGGGCGCCAAAACAAATGGACTCAAAGTGATGTGGCACAAGCTATGGTGGTATCCTAGAGTTGGAGTGGTAGATGAGTGGGGAGGAGTTCATATGTCCCTACCTTACACGCATGCCTAGTCATGAAACCCTTATATTTAACAAAGGAGTATGCCTGGGAATTGTTGGGATGGGGAAACTAGGGTGAGCTGTCCCAGAGGAAAAAGGAAAGCTAGTGTGAAGGTGTCAGGATGATGTGGTTAACCCGTGTCCATTGAATTCCATTGGGTGCAGTGGAACCCATTGGCGTGGGAGAGAAATATATTATATATTTATATATATATATATATATATATATATATATATTAATATATATATATATATAAATTAAGAATGAGAAGCTTAATTGATGCATCTGAACCCAATCTGGAGTATCAATAATTAAAATGAATAAGGAACAATTTTTTTTTTTACAATCCCATTCCTCTACATTACTTGAGGATTCGAGTAAGAAAGTAGCCACCCCACTAGCAGGGAGGTGGGTTGCCTTTGTTACAAGTGGTACTAGAGCATCCAAGTTCAACACTCGGACTAGATGGGTTCTATCATGAGCAAGTAATGGGTCTAAGAAAATTAATTGAAGCAATTATCTAGGTGTTAAAATCCGGTCTAATTAATTAATTGCAAGCCTAATTGGTATAGCCACTCCTTGATATTATATTTAAAATAGCAGTAAACTAAATAGATGGCATGAATGAATAATTAAGAAGCCATAACAAGTTGTGAACCTTACAAACCTATATATTGTGATTAGTAATTTGTTGTTTTACTATTATCCATGATCTAGATAACTTCAGCTACTGGAATTAACTAAGATCTTTTGCTTCTGTGATGTTAGCAAAATTGCATATACAAGAGCATAAAACAACCACATGTGCATGTTTTAAAGAAGATGAAACATAACAACAACCATCAAATCACGAACACAAACATTGATAAAGGACTTTACCAAGTGTGGGTTACATATCTGGGCCCTGGTGTAAAGAGTGGGGAGGCCACTTCATTAAATGTTTCAAATGATGATGTGTACATGGTACATTCTTTGTGATTAAAAGGATAAATACCCTCAACCAGAGTTCCATGTCTCTCCATGACATGCTCTCAGAAACTCTCACTCATATGGGAAAATCCCCTCAACAAGAGTGGCATGTCTCTCCATGAGACGTCCTATAGGAACTATCACTCAAATGGGTCTTCCTTCAGCATGAAAAGCTAATAAAATATCACATTATGTGGCATATAAGTATCCCTCAACATAATTTTAATCATGGATCTCAACAACAAAAGGATAATCTCAGCAAATCAAAGAAAATCATGACCTAACTACATCATATACCTCCTCTTTTGGGGATGGCTGAAAAATGCAAAGCTCAACTAATAAAATGGACACCATCGCTAAATTTGTGGCACGAAATCACACCAAACGACTATAAACTTGGCCCCTTTCTAACACCGTCAAATTCTGGATGCTCAAGAATCTTGAAGATTCCCCCAAAGGTTCCTCTTGGAAGATGGCTAGAAATTCTGCTACTCGGATGAAGATTCTAAGCACACCATTGTGTTCTCTGCGAAAGTCTGAGAAAAATGACTATAAAGTTGAAAAAATCCTCCCTCGGTCAAAAATCAACCTCCAAGGGAATATTTAAGATATCATAAGATTCTCCAAAGGTTCCTTGCTGTTGAACACTGCATTTATGCTACTCATATGGGGATTCTAACTGCACCGTTGGACTCCTAGCAAGAAAATGTGAAAAAATTATTGTAAGCTTGACAAATTTTGTCACTGGCACCTCTAGCCCTCAAGGGAATCTTTCAACAACTTAATATTCCCCTGGTTCAGGTTTCCACACCCTCTGCAAATCATGGTTCCGCCCTAGTTTGAGGCTATGCCTTCCTGATTCCAACCTTGGCAACTACGAAGCAGTGATTTCATATAGTAGATGACCGATGAAGTTTATAAATCTGCCACCCCTAGTGCATTGGTTAAGGCAGAGTATTGGACGTGGGTACGTCGGGGATTTGAACACCAACAACCTCCCATTGTTGTTATAATTTTGGCATTGGTTCGGCAGTCAACATCTTAAACTTTTGTGGTTTATAAACATAGCACAACAATTATACATATTATGGTAAATGGTTATATGCACCGACGATAAATGGTTTGTGGTTATATTTGTTGTCATATGGTGTTATATGGTTATATAATAACCACACCATATTAACTTTAATATATTCGTTGGATTTTTATATGACCATATGCCATTCAAATATGCCTATAAAACATTTCACCCTATTCATTCAACTCCATTTTAATATGTTTGTTTTGAAATTTGTTTTGATAGTTTTTTTATACTGGTTTTTAATGTCTTTATATGGCTTAGTAACCACCATATTTATTTATAAGCCATATATTTAATAACCACCATATTTCTTTATATTATAAAAATAATTTTTTTTTATATGGATTTTGTTTTATGTGGGCATTTTAATATTATTTTGTTTTGTCTTTTATCTAGGGCAAGGAGCCAATGATGGAGTGCTAAGTCTCAATGCTTGATGGACTATCATGTACACTATGGGTTCCACTGACTTACTGGGATGCCATGTGACACATTGTGGGCCCCACTTTTTTCGTATTTTTTCAAACTTTAAAGATCCATAAGTTGGTAATCCTAACATGGATTTGAGTATCGTCTACACCATTGGAATCAGGAAGACAAGAACTATGATCTAGTCCTAGTTTCACTTTAGTCTAAGGACTTTGATTTTTGAGTGTCTTTGGAGCAACTTGGATCATTCCTCCCCACTGAGGAGATTTTGGTCCACCAAAAGCATGAACATAATCTGCAAATGTTGTGTTACATTGTCTGCATGACAAGTGTCCTGACAGGTCACCCTTCCTTCTCCTTCACCATTGCCTTTTGGATCCACAAGTGATGAATCGACACCTACATCCCTTACAAACCTATATTATAATCTTTGCAGATTACATGGTTAATTACATGACCAACCATGACCCATACTTGCCAATATTTTATAAGACACACTCTTTGGTCAAGTTTACATCAAAATAGAAATCAATACCCCATCTATCAATAAAATGCCACAACATCATTGTTTTTTGAACAAGCGATGGAAAACACATCATCACTTTTACAATTTAAATAACAACACATGATTTACAAAATGCATCCACGACAAGTGACCATATCTAGTAAAACCATCTCTTACACAACAAATTGAACCACGAGGAATGTGGCGTATTCGCTTGTTGAACAAACTTTCCAACTGGTTCCTCCATGGATGCTTTGTCCTTAAGATGTTTCTCTAGATGGAGCCTCCAACATGTGAATCTTTGATGTCCACCTCTGCTACAATGATTGCAAAAAAGAATTCTTCCTCCATACCTGCTTAACATGCTTCCTTCCCTAATGGGGAGAAGGCATTTCATGCCTCATCCTCTTTCTTGCTACCATTCTCTTCCAACACTTAGCAACTACATGGTTATGTCAACCACAAAAACTACATGGTTTTCTCTTCCATGATTTTTTTTATTTTTAACAATATGCTTGTGATAAAAATGAACTTGAGAATATTGAGATTGTTTATACCTTTTGGTTGTCTCTAGTGTGATTTTAGCGAATAGAGTTTTTTGTAGCTCTCCCTTTGCAAAGTGCACTGTCATGGGAGGATGGTGATGTGTTCCCATCATTATCTTGCCTCGACAATTTCAACAATGTCTTGGAAGCTTTTATACCTTTGACCACTCTCCTTCAGTGTACCCCAAACCTACAAATCAAGGTATTGGTACAACCTCCAATGGTTGAGTCATTCCTTGGCCATTAACACCAAGTCCTCCTCCTTTATACCACATCTTGGTAAGGAGTCTCATACCAATTCCTAAAATGGGTACCTCCATATTTCCAACAGAAATAGTGCCATGTGAAAATGATATTGAAGAATGATCAACATTATTTACCTCGGTTGTCACTTCTGAAACAGGTGATGATGACTTTGCTAGGCCTTTTTTATGCTTCAATTTTTCCAAGGCCATTTCCATGGCTCATAATTGAAGTTGCAATCTTTGTTTCTCCTCTTTCTCTTCTCATATAAGTCTCCTCAATTCAAAATTCTCTCCTTGAAGGCTCTGATTGATCTCCTCATTTGAATGATGGGAGGACGATGAAGAAGATGAATGGTCACTGGAATATGGAGATGGAGTATCATCCTCTTCTCTTTCTTTCTCTCATTCCTCTCTTTCCATGTTATCCTCATAAGTTTCATATATTATGTCTACCATTATTGGCATCCTGTAGAAGGCCTCATACATATCTTTGTCATCCTCCATTTTCTTTCTTGTTTCATGTCCATTCACTCAAACTCGTAATTCACAATAGTGAGAAGACTACTCTAATACCAAACTTGATCTAAATATCTTCAACTATCAGAATTAACCAAGATCTTTTGCTTTTGTGATGTTAGCAGAATTGCGTATAAAAGAGCATAAAACAACCACATGTGCATGGTTTAAGGAAGATGAAACATAACAACAACCATTAAATCATGAACACAAACATTGATAATGGAGTTTACCCAATGTGGGTTACATTTATGGGCCCTAGTGTCAATAGTAAGGAGACCGCTTCATTAAATGCTACAAATGATGATGATGTGTACATGGTATAGTCTTTGTCATTACAAGGATAAATACCCTCAACCAGAGGGGCATGTATCTCCACGAGATTCTCCCAAGAACTCTCACTCATATGGAAAAATTCCCTCAATAATAGTGGCATGTCTCTCCACGAGATGTCTTATAGGAACTCTCACTCAAATGGCTCTTCCTTCAGCATGACAACCTAATAAAATCTCACGTGATGTGGCATATAAGTATCCCTAAACATAATGTTAATCAGTGATCTAAACAACAAAAGCATCATCTCTACAATTAAAGAAAAGCATGACCTAACTACATCATATACCTCTACTTTCAGGGATGGCAGAAAAAATGAAAATCTCAGCTGTTGAAATGAACACCACTACTGAATTTGTGGCATGAAATTGTGTCAAATGACTATAAACTTGGCCCCTTTCTGACA
Organism: Pinus taeda; assembly: GCA_000404065.3. Classification (NCBI taxonomy): domain Eukaryota; kingdom Viridiplantae; phylum Streptophyta; class Pinopsida; order Pinales; family Pinaceae; genus Pinus; species Pinus taeda. The sequence continues at coordinate 65,808 of APFE031519477.1, read as the reverse complement.
CCATAGAATTATGGACCCTCGGTGATGAGCCCCAAAAATGGGTAACTTATTGGGCTCATTTTTCCTATTATTCTCGATTAATCCACCATTCTTCATAGCTTTATGCATGCTTTTGAATATATTTATGTTAATTGAATGAATGAGAATAGTCCCTTGACCATGAAGTCTAATACATGCTTATTGCAGATTTTTGGACATCTTTTGGACCAAAGTCAAGCATTTATGAGCCAGTTGATAGCCAATATGAGGAACAAGGCTGAGGATTAGTAAGAAGGGTGTCTCTTGCACTAAATGGCCCCTTCCTCGAGTTCTCCACCATCAGCTCAGAGTTCAACAGCCCACCAAAGATGATTTCCAAGGGAAGCCAAGCAGCTTTTGTGAAGTGGCTGATTACTTGCAGTTTTGAGCAGCCAATCCCCTCAAGTTAAGGAGGGTTTTTCGAGGTCCTTGTGTGTTGTGTGTGGAGCATGATTGTTCAGAGGTCTTTGTTTTAGCCAGATGTATACCCCAGGAAGTTTTGTACACCCCTCCATGCGGGGGGTGCCGAGGGGACTTGTCCCCCCCCCGCGGGGGTCCGGGGGGGCCGATCCCCCCCCGCTGGGGGGTCTGGGGGCCAGCGGTCCCCCAGCGGGGGCTCGAGGGCAGCACCCCCGAAGCTAAAAACAGATGTAAATTTTCCTTGTAAAAGTATAGTAATTTCTAGTCAATCTGAGCTGTTCATTAGGCGGATGATCTGACTATAGAACTTATGTTTAGTTTAGGGTTTTTTGCCCTAGAAGGCAACCCCCTCTCTTTGTATGAGGGCATTGTATTTTGAGGCGGCGATAGAGGTGTATTCTATGTGAGCGGGAAACAGAGAGGTGAGACTGTGAGAGAAAATAGAGGATATTACAGCGGCTTTGCTGTAGGTTGTGCCTATTCATTTTGCTGGATAATAGAAAGGAAGGACTGGCTGTTCGAGGTGGATGTAGCCCAAACTGGGTGAACCACGTATATCTGCATTTTCTGTGTTTATATTTCTGCAATATTTTATGTGTTCCATTGCTCCGTAATATTTAATTTTCTAACATCGTGGTGCATAAGTAGGAAGGCTTCAAGCCTTGGTAGTTTAACTCTTGAACAATTGTATTTCGCACCTTAGTGCTGCTCTGCCTTTCAGTTCATTTTCAAGATTTTGCTGTAAACATTTTTGTGACATGGTTATTTTTTGAGTAATGGAGATAAATTTCACTTTGCACCAGCTCTGAGCTTTTCTTAGGAGGTTGTAGCTCTTGGGGTTGGGCCCAACCCAAGTGCCAGTACCTGCTTTGTGTACTATTATGTGTTTTCTTTGCATTCATAGAATAATTTCTGTTATTTAGGTTAAGATCTTGCTTTGTTACTTAGGTTGTTTTTAATGATTGAGATAGCTTTTTCTGCTTCAGGTTGATTTGACAAGTTGGTAATAGAAAAGATCTTCAAAAAGGCCATCAAGCAACCCTTGATCTCACCTCTCCCTCCTTGGGACCATGAGCTGAGACCAAGGCACCCTTGCTACCACAAAAACACTATTTTTGCCTTTCAATGCAATTGCTAGTGTTAGATTTTTAGTTGTAAAAGTTGATATCAATTGTG
>APFE031519477.1:48096-62332 GCA_000404065.3 Pinus taeda | reverse complement strand
TTCCTGCAATTTCATTTTAGCAAAATAGATTAGTCCTTTCCTGCTTTCATTTCAATTCTGCATTTCCATTTCAGCAAGATAGATTTTAGTTAGTTGCAGTTCAATCTATTTCAGTTTTGTAGGTACAAGCAGAAAAAAACACAAAAATCAACCCAAAATATTTCATTTCATGCCTCGTAGGAACAGAGACCATATAGGAAAATTCTTACCCAACACCCCCACCACATCACTGAGTCACCCTTCTCTCTTCTTCCGTGGCAGTGATCCAAAAGAACCTATATGTGAACCTCTAGAGATATACGAAGATCCTATAACAGAAGAAGAGCAAGAAAACATTCCTCCTGAGACCATGGCTGAACACAGGAACGGTATAGGAGATGAGGAGAGAATAGAAGGTGCCTTTCCCATCTGAGAGACCAATGGGGACACAAAAATGAAAAACATAAGTCCCTCAACCTTACCTCACTTCCATGGATTGACCACTGAAGACCATAATACCTTCTTGTTTGAATTTGTTGTCCTTTGTCGAACTTATGACTATGCAGAAGACGAGCAGAAGTTGAAACTCTTTCCCTCTACCCTCAAGGATGCGGCACTATGCTGGTTCATGGGGTTACCTAGAAACAATATCACGACTTGGGCTCAGATGCAGCAAGCCTTTAACAACAAATACTGGGATTACTGTAGGTCAAAAGAAATGAAAGGAGAAATCTTTCGAATGACCATGGGAAGTGATGAATCTTTAGAAGACTATGAAGAAAGATTCCAACTTAGTTATAAAAGGGCGAGGTGCACACTTGACCCTGAATCTCTGAAGCTGGTTCTGCTCCGAGGAGTCCCTGAAGACCTTCTAGATACCCTCCATTTGCTAGCTGGAGGAGACATCTACCAACTACCTTATGATGACATAAAGACTGTGTTTAGAAACCATTCTAGGGCAGCTCGGAAAAGAGGTAGGGGGAATCAACTTTCCGCTAGTGCCACCTTCTCCAAAAATGAGTTTACAAACCGGATGGAAGACCTTAAAAGTGAGGTGAGATAGACCATTGCCATGTAACTGGATACTTTCTGAATCCAACAGAAGAAAGAGGAAGTTGAGAGGGCTTTGGCCATATTTTGTCCCAGATGCACAAGGAAGCATCCTAAGAATGAGTGTCCATTACACTCAGTAGAGGTCTGTTTCGTTTGTGAGGAAGACCACCCTACAAACCAGTGCCCAACCTTACCCGGACTTAAGGCTATGTACCAAGGGGCTGAAGGAACCACTGAACCACTCTACTTCCTCAACCAAAAGAGGTTGCATGGATCCAGACCTTACCAGCAGGGGGTGCAAGGGACATCCCAAACTTATTACAACCCCAACCAATCCACTCACAAACCTTCTTGGGGCCCCCCTGCTCATCCTTCCTGGTCCGCACCTCCTCCTTGGTCATATCCATCTCAATACCATACTCAACCTGTCGCTCATTCGTTTCATTCTCATCTTCATCCACAACCTCAGTGGAATGCACCTCAACAGGGGTGGAGGCCCCAATACTCTCCTCCTGCTATTTTTCCTCCACCACCTGCTAATCCCCAACCATTACCTCCTACTCCTCTAAGACAACCCAAGATGCCTGCTCAACCGAACCCAAACCCCAACAATAGACAGGCCCAACAGGTATATACTGGAGAGACAACATGCCCTACCTATGTTGTGGAGATTCAGGAGATCAACCTACAATCTGGTAAGGTCCTCCCAGATAGCCAACCTCCTCCTAAGGAGGATGAGGAAGAGAAACAGGAAAGTGAACCCAAAGCCAGTCCACCCTTTCCTGAGAGACTCACTATAACCACACAACCAAACCCACAGGAGACTGAACTTCTAGGAGAACTTAAATAGTTGTGTGTAAAAATACCACTTCTCTAGGCCATAAAAGATGTACCAATCTATAACAAATTGATTAGACATAAATGTTTCAGGCACCCAGGCAGGTGTAAGAGAGATGCCCCAACTATCAATGTCATAGGACAACTGTCTGATCTAATGTTGGGACAAGTAATTTGTCCAAAATATTTGGATCTTGGGAGTCCTATAGTTGATGTCCACATCAATGGCACCATAATCCCCCGCACCTTGATTGATCTAGGGGTTTCCATTAATGTGATGACCAGGGACACTATGCTCAAACTCAACCTTCAGAGTTCCCTAAGAAAGACCTCGATAGTCCTGCAGTTAGCAGACCGCTCCACCATGACTCCCAAAGGGATTGTGGAAGATGTCATGGTCTCTGTTGATTCTAGGGAGTACCCTGCGGACCTCTTGGTCCTTTAGCCAAAGGAAAAACTCACTGGATACCCCCTCATTTTGGGAAGGCCTTGGTTAGCTACTGCAGATGCTTACATCATTTGTCGAGCTGGGAGCATGACCATCAAGAATGGGCCTTTGTCCAAACAGCTAGTCTTATATCCTCCTGCCCAACCTCTACTAAAACATGACTTACCTCTCTGGTTGGAAGAAGAAGATGAGGATTAAGTCTACTCTGCACTAGTGTGCATAGTGGAAGCCACTAGGTGAGGTCCTCAAACCGAGGATGGCCTGATTGAGAAGTTGATTCAAAATCCACCTCCCAGTGTGTTGCCATTAGAGGAGTTGGTAGAAGACACCCAAGCTATTGCTTTAGTGGATCTCTATGTGGCTGATCTGACCTCTCCCCAAGTTAAGAATGTAGAATTTGGCCCTGAAAGAACCTTGAAGATCAACTCATCCCTATCCCCCTCTCAGGAGAAGGAGTTGTGTAGTTATTGAACCGCCATTTGGATGCTTTCGCTTGGGGCTATAAGGAGATGAAAGGAGTCCACCCTTCAATCTGTACCCATCACATTTACATTAAAGAGGATTGTAAACCAGTCAGGCAGCCTCAGAGGAGAATGAATCCAGCCCTTAAGGACATTGTCAAAGAAGAATTGCAAAAGTTGTTGGATGCAGGATTCATCTACCCCATCTCTGACAGGAAGTGGGTTTCTCCTCTGGTGCTTGTGCCCAAGAAAAATGGGAAGTGGAGAATTTCTGTAGATTATCAAGAACTTAACAAAGCCACCAAGAAGGACCATTTCCCTTTGCCTTTCATAGATCAAGTTTTAGATGGACTAGCAGGGAAGAAGTTCTTTTCTTTCCTAGATGGGTTTAGCAGGTATAATCAAATCCAAATCAGCATGGAAGACCAAGATAAGACCACTTTCACTTGTCCATGGGGTACCTTTGCCTACCGGGTCCTTCCCTTTGGGTTATGCAATGCTCCAACCACTTTCCAGAGATCATTGTTGAGCACATTTGCTGAGTTGGTTCATGATTCGATGGAAATCTATATGGATGACTTTACTCCTTATGGGTCCAACTTCCAAGAAGCATTGACTAACCTGGGAAAAGTTTTAACCAAGTGTATTGAAATGAACCTGTCCCTCAGCCCTAAAAAATGTAAATTCCTGATGACTGAAGGGACCATGCTAAGTCATACAATTTCTCGGCAAGGACTACAGGTGGATCCCAACAAAATTGCTATCATCCAAAGGGTTCCAACTCCTCAAAAGGTAAGAGATGTTTGGAGTTTTCTAGGCTTAGCAAGATATTATAGAATATTCATTAAATATTGCAGTAAGCTAGCCTCTCCATTGTTTGGTCTTTTGGGGAAAGATGTTGAGTTTATATGGATTAACAACTGTCAAGAGGTTCTGGATGTGTTGAAAGATAAGCTGGTAACTGCTCCAATATTGAGAGGTCCAAACTGGGCCCTACCTTTCCACATTCACATTGATGCCTCGAAAAAAGCCATAAGAGCAGCCTTAGGACAAGTTGAAGGGAAGCTACCGTATGCCATATATTTTGTTAGCAAAAACCTGTCTAAGGCAGAGTTAAAATGCACTGTAACTGAGAAAGAGCTCCTAGCTGTGGTCCATTCCCTAAACAAGTTCAGACACTACATCACTAGTTATCAAACATTCGTACACATTGATCATGCTGCGATTAGTATTTGATGAATAAACCTGATGTAAATGCTCGTATCATTAGATGGCTACTTTTATTGCAGAAATTTGACTTGACATTATTGACAAGCCAGGTAAGGAAAATGTTGTTGTTGATTTTCTGTCTAGACTAGATTTTCCTGCAAGTGAAGAAGGGGTAGTAGATGATCAAATGCCAGATGAACACCTATTTGCTATTTCAGTACTCTCTCCATGGTTTGCTGATATAGCAAATTACTTGGTTTCAGCACAGTTCCCTCCACACCTATCCTCAAAAGAGAAGAGCAAGATCATGAGGAAAAGTGGCCCATTCACTTGGATTGGGGGAAACCTATTTAAACTTGGTCCAGACCAGATTTTGAGGCGTTGTGTTAGGGAGGAGGAAGTTTTTGACATCCTCCTAACCTATCATGATGGACCTTGTGGAGGCCACTTTGCAGCAAAAAGGACTCCCTTCAAAATTCTACAAGCAGGCTACTATCGGCCCACTCTTCATCAAGATGTCAAAAGATACATCAGCCAACCGATGTCAAAGAATGGGGAAATCGACTCCAAGGGATGAACTTCCCCTCCAACCTCAAGTGACTTTCGAGCCATTTGAGAAGTGGGGCATGGACTTTGTGAGCCCTATCAACCCTCCTTCAAAACAAAATTCTTACATCATTGTGTGCATGGACTACTTGACAAAGTGGGCAGAAACAAAGGCAATCAAAGCAACAACAGAAGAAAAAGTGGTTGAGTTTTTGAGGAAAAATATCTTCTACAAGTTTGGCTACCCAAGAGAATTAGTCACAGATCAAGGAAGTCAATTTACCTCTAACCTGATTGAAGACTTGCTTGCTCATCACAAGATTAAGCACAGAACTTCCACCCCTTATCACCCGCAAGCAAATGGGTAGGTGGAAGTCACTAACAGAGCTTTTGAAGAGATTTTGACTAAAGTTGTGAGGAGGAACAGAAAATATTGGGCAGATCGCTTGGTTGAGGCCACCTGGGCCTACAACACCACTTGGAAAATCACAACAGGTTTCACACCTTATGAGCTGGTCTACGAGAAGAAGGCTTTGTTGTCCATATAATTTGAATACAACACATTGACGTTGGCAGCTCAGCTAGACCTAGATCTCAGCCATGCACAACAGGAAAGACTACTTCAACTGAATGGACTAGATGAACAGAGAATGCAGGCCCTCCTCCACTCAGAGGTGGTCTAACTCCAAAGAAAGATATGGCACGACTGGCACCTTAACAAAAAGCAATTTTAGCCAAGAGATTGGGCGTTGTTATATGACTCGAGATACAAGGATTTCAAAGGGAAACTAAGGACAAGATGGTTGGGACCATATACAGTGGAGAAATGCAACGACAATGGTTTAGTCCTTATCAGGACCATTGATGAAGAAGCCATCCCCATGCTCGTCAATGGGCATTGATTTAAAATCTACAGGAAACTCCTTTTTAAGTAGGAGTTCATTGAAACTCTGGATAAATCAGTGCTGGTAGTGGATCACTCCCCTGTCTCCACTCCACCCACATCTTGAGCATTAAAAAAAAAAAAAGATCCTTGGGTAAAAACCTCTTTTAGGCACCCAGGGCAGACAGTGAGGGTGAAAACCTCCTGGAGGTTCCCCCGCTGTCTCAGATTAAAAAAAAAAAAACAAACAAACAGACAAACAAACAAACCTAATCTTTATTGAATAATTGCAGGTTGCAGGAAGGACATTGCAGGTTAGGAGGATCGCACAAAACAAATACAGAGGTCAGCACGAGGCTGCGAGCATCCCTCAAATCAATTCCTCCATGACCACTACTCCTTTCCTAAGATTTGACCTCATTCGGGTTAAGATTTCACCTTCTCCAGGAAGTTTTGTGTCTTCTACAGGAAGATCCTGTAGAACCTACAGACAAGCCAGAATTGATCTCGGAATAGAATCCGAAGGTTGGGAATCTGTCTATGAGGCCTACAAACGTCCCTGCTTCCATCCATTGCCATATGTCACCCTCTTCCATCTCTTTACACCTCCGTTGCACTCACCCCCTTTATTTGTTCCTGCACAATCACACACAGAAAACCCTGTTTTCTTCATACTGCCAGCAAAAAATTTTAATGACAAACCACGCAGCAATTTCTCACTCATCATACCTGTCACCCTCCATCTAGACTCCTAATCAGCTGAGACCCTCGTCAACAGTATAGCCCTGCTCATTCTAGCTTGCATTCTAAGAGGAGAAGCAGCTATAGGACATCCTACAGGAATCCTGTAGCAACTGATCCCTCTAGAAGACATACTCCAGAGACAGGGACAGCAAAGGATGGTATAGGAGACATGCAAAGAGCTCGTTTTGAACGTAAGAACATCAGCAGCAGTCGAATCCAAGCATGTAGTGTGCATGCAGCAGCAGCAAACGAAGGAATGGGTTCCAAAATTCGTGCATGTAGCAATAACAAACGAAGGAATGGGTTCCAAAACCTGAAATCTATATAACGCGGTCGTGACCACGCAGGTAAGTGCTTAAACTCATTCTTCAATTGCATAAATCATATTTTAAAAGCTACATGCCTATGGGAATGGTTCAGATTGAGTGGAATCGATGGCCAGTCAACTAGCCACCCTCGGCCAGTTACACATACTCGTGGGATCCAAACGAGCCCCATTACATTCAAAATTGTTGATGAGATGTGCAGCCAACACGTGTGGAGTGTCCATTTAGGGAGAAATCGTCGGGACTGGTAGTGGTGGCAGTGGATAACGATAGAGAGGAGGTGATGGTGGTTAGAAACACGCAGAAACATTATGGCTGTGGCATCGCATCAACGGTCCAGTACAACCACCTCATGCTCTCACCACAAATCACGCCGCAATTAAAATATGCCCAGATGAAACATGCACCACCTTCTGTTCATTCTGCATTCATGACATCCTCGACTGGAGTACGTATCCTCCGCTTCCAAAAACAGTTAACCAGTCGTCCTCCACCGGTTCGCCTGTTTTCGAAAATCTCCCGCCTATCGCGTTCTACTGGACGCATAGTTCTATTCTACAGGAGTCAGGAGACTTCTACAGGAAGGGTTCTACGGGAAAGGTAGAACAACTTTGTGGAGAAGGAAACCCCATAATTTTCATTGATTTTGAAGCTCCAAACGAGGTAGGCTCAAAAAACTCCTCTATGCATGATGTGTGTGTGCAAGGTGGTGAATTGAACGACATTAAACTGGAAAACCAGAGGAAAAGTCTACCTATGTATTGGAAGTGAAATATTTTCCTGCATATTTCACTAAGTTTCCCCAGTTTTTCTGCATCGAAAATCTCCTCCACATTTTCTTTTTAAGTTCTCCTGTAGGGAAGATATATGCAGCCATAGAGGCCAGCCTGTGTGTGTAAAAAAAGAAAAAAATTTGAATTTGCATATCTATCTGCGTGCTGAGAAGAGAACCTGTGTCCTTATGATCTGTTTGTAAAAACAAAATTCTCCTTTTCATAAACAGACAGTCGATTTCTGGGTGACAGCAGTCTTAAAACAAGGGAATCGTTGCTAGTTGATATTGAACACATGAGAACTTCCTTCCTGGGTTCAGGGGAAACCAATTTCAGCTATCCTCTGTTTCAAATTGACTATTGGTTTCCTATGCATTTCCTTTTCTGAATAAAACATAAAAAGAGCACTCTCACCATGCTAGGAGGATTCATAAGGAAAGAACCCTCAGACTCTAGCAAACTGCATGAGCATCCTGAGGTGGTGGACCTTTTCACTCGAGCAAATTGGATATCCTTCTTTGACAAAATTCAAGGTCATGATGAGGAGATAACTGAGGCGTTTTTAATGTCCCTGAGACTACAGTCAAAGACATATGCCACAATTAGTTTTATGGGTTTGACCCTAGAACTTACCCCTGAGCTCATTAGTCAAGTTACTGGTCTACCATTGGGGTTCCCTTGGAGCAAAGAAGAGAGTTCATTGGTCCAAGTTGCTAAGAAAACATTCTTTCTACCCGAGGAGCATCCTGTAGAAGACAAAAACGGGGTTAGAAGAACCAACTTGCCTCCTCTCTGGAGTGAAGTCAATTTTCAAATTATGAAGTACATCACATGTGAAGGGAGGTTTAGCATCATCTATGGATATCATTTCAGGTTGTTGTGTGAACTAAGGCATGGGATTGACTTGCATCCAGCCAAGAAACTAAGCATCCCTTATTTCCTTCTTCAATTACTAATTGAATGTGGTACAAAGTTAAATGAAGGGATCCCATATCAGTTGGCCCATCATGGGCTCATCAAAATATTGGTGGAATATGCTTTGCACACCTACACCATCCCCATATCTTGGGAAATCTTCAGAAACATGTCTAGGGGTGACAACATTAGAACTTTGGCTGAAAATATCACCCCATCTAGCAGTGAGGAGGGAGAGCACACTGAAGAAGGTGAGAAAAACAATGATGAAGGAACATAGGACATTCAAGCACAGAAAGAACAGAAAGAAAAAGGGGAAATGGGCCAGATTTCAGAGCCTAAAATAGAGGAAGAAACAACAGCAGAAAAGAGGAAGCAGATTAGGAAAGAGAAGGCCTAGAGAGCCCAAATGAAGGTTGCCACAGCCAAAGCAAACACACAAAAACAAAAGGAAAAGACACACCCTGACATCTCAGCAACACAGACAGAAACAATTGACACAGGGATTTCTACAGGAAGCAAGGAAAAAGAACAGCAAGAGGAGAAATCACTTGAGATGTTGGCAAGGGAGGCAGCAGTTGTGCTTACTGCCTTAAGCATGCCTAAAAAACAAAAAGGAAAGAGAAAGAGGCAAACCTCCATGTACTTTAAAACAAGGAGAAGCACAAGGATCAAAGTGGGCAGACCCCAGCCACAGTCAAAGGAGCCAATTGTCATTGAGGACACAACAACTAAACCAAAAGAAGAGTCTCCTTCAAATATACCCATCACCTATGAACGAGGAAGCCCAAAAACCTCCACCTAGAGATAGAGAATTAGGATGATGGACTCAAAGACAACTCTACGGGAAGTTGAGACATCTCTACAGGAAACTCTAGCTAAGTTAAAAGAGACTGAGAAATTGGAGGAAAAGGTAGCCAAACAATCATAGGGAGAAGAAAAGACTGAGGAGATACTGGAACCAAGCCCTCACCCTAACTTGGGCTCATACTACAACCTATTAGAAGCTGAGAAGATTATTCCCCAGAAGTTTGTTGTGCCACTCTTCTTTGCATTAGAACAAGAACGGGTTAGGACTCACACTTGGATGAGGATTTCCAAATCCAAAGGTGTGGCAGACATAGGCCACCTGGAAGAAAAACTCAAGGAATCAAGAAAAGAGTTGGCCATGGTGAGGCACGTGGAAAGCAGTCAAAAGGCCAAATTACAGGAGGAGAATGAGCCGCTGAAACAGCAGTTACAACTATAGGGAGGTTATAAGGAAGATAGGCCATCCATTTTGGGAGAACAGCAGCAGCAAGAAGGGCCTCCAGCAGATAAGGAAACATCTCAGGAACAACAGAGAGAGGACAAGCTGCAGGCTGAGGTGGAGACGCTGACAAAACTACTACAGGAAAAGGAGTCACAGGCAGCAGAAGAAATACAGTTTTTAAAACAACATGTGCAAGAGAAAGAAGCCCAACTGGCTTGCATGGTCAGCTGGGCAGTAGAAGCCTTACAATGTAGGCAACCTGCTAAGTCATATGCCTTATATCTTAAAGATCAAAGGTTGCAATTTAAGATTAACACCTTGGCCCAAAGGGTCACCATTCCATTTTAGAATTACCATCAGTTCATGGATTTGTGTGACAATAGCTCAACAGAAGATAAGGCCAAGTTATCATAATTCTATTTACACAACTTGGCCCTTCCAAACATGAATCTGTGGGACCCCAATGCTGCATTGGGAGATGTGCAACTCATGGCCATGGCCTTTTGGGTAAACCATGAGGAAAAGAGGGCAGTAGAGATTCGAAATGTTATGAATAGGGAGCTAAGCGAGCCGCTCATGATCAGGGCAGAACTCGAATATCCCTCATCTTTAATATATGCCTATCAGTACCCGGCCAACAACCCTCAGATTCTCCCAGATTACATTGAAAGACAAGCTCAAGCTATTACTCACTTTGAGGACATGGAAACACTGTTGGGGGATAACTGCATTCATGCTTGCACAAGGAGGTGGAACACACTGTCCCACAGTCTGAAAATAAGAGAATACCACTCCCCAACAAGGATGAGGGAGGCCTTGGCAAGAGTACCACTCTATAAATAGTCAATGCAAAATTTGTAGGCTAACTAGATCATCCTAAAGTTCTGTCCTCCCTTGCTTTTAGGATTGTTGGAAGGGGTCAAATAAGAACATGAGCATAGGAAGTGGGAGGAGGTAGAGAGGAAAGCAGGGTTTCATGACCGAGAGGAGGACATCACCTTGGAAGCCTAGGATGTTAGAGAGGTAGTCAAAGCAATCAAAGATGATGAGCTTGATTAGTTGCTCAGAGGATGAGCAACACATTTAGTAGGGGGGTGATGATGAGCCCCAAAAATGGGTAAGTTATTGGGCTCATTTTTCCTATTATTCTCGATTAATCCACCATTCTTCATAGTTTTATGCATGCTTTTCAATATATTTATGTTAATTGAATGAATGAGAATAGTCACTTGACCATGAAGTCTAATACGTGCTTATTGCAGATTTTTGGACATCTTTTCGACCAAGGTCAAGCATTTATGACCCAGTTGACAGCCAAATACGAGGGAACAAGGCTGAGTATTAGTAGGAAGGGTGTCTCCTGTACTAAATGGCACCTTCCTCAAGTTCTCCACCATCAGCTCGAAGTTCAACAGCCCACCAAAGATGATTTCCAAGGCCAATCGAGCAGTTTTTGTGAAGTGGCTGATTACTTGCAATTTTGAGTAGCTAAGCCCCTCAAGTTAAGGAGGGTTGTTGGAGGTCCTCGTGGTGCATAAGTAGGAAGGCTTCAAGCCTTGGTATTTTAGCTCTTGAACAGTTGTATTTCGCACTTTAGTGCTACTCTGCCTTTCAGCTCATTTTCGAGCTTTTGTTGTAAACATTTTTGTGGCATGGTTATTTTTTGAGTAATGGAGATAAATTTCACTTTGCACCATCTCTGAGCTTTTCTTAGGAGGTTGTAGCTCTTGGGGTTGGGCCCAACCCAAGTTCCTGTACCTCCATTGTGTACTATTATGTGTTTTCTTTGCATTCATAGAATAATTTCTGTTATTTTGGTTAAGAACTTGCTTTATTACTTGGTTGTTTTTTATGATTGAGATAGCTTTTTCTACTTTAGGTTGATTTGACAGATTGGTAACAGGAAATATCTTCAAAAAGGCCATCAAGAAACCCTTGATCTCACCTCTCCCTCCTTGGGACCATGAGCTGAGACCAAGGCGTCCTTGTTGCCACAAAAACGTTGTTTTTTCCTTTCAATGCAATTGCTACTGTTAGATTTTTAGTTGGAAAAGTTGATACCATTGTGCTTGCATATTTAGATCTATTCTTGCTTAGGTTTCCATAGTTATCTTGCATGATTTCCTATTCATAACTTGTTGTTCATCATGTTTCTAGTTTTTAGTTCATTTTAGGTCAAAGTAGATAGGTCTCTGATTTTTCTAGTATTTCTTTGATTAGTTTTGAGAAATAGTGTGTAGATCACCTGTAATACATCCCTACCTATCCTTCCTTCATCACACAACTTGCTCCAACCCCAAATTCCATATTCCTTCCCTTCATTTGCCACACTTTTCCAATTTGACCTAATTTCTACTTTTTTGTGCAACATTGCTCCCTCCATCCTTGAACAAATCAAACCATCTTCATCACTCCTTAGCCTCATTTACCAAGTCCTAGACCCCTTCACATCCTCATCCATCCTCCATTTCCACTTTCCCACCTTTTTTCCTCCATCAACCCTCAAAAATCCTCTTTCGGCTCTTCCTGTAGAACCCCTGCAGACTTCCTGTAGAAGTTCACATGAGCAGTTTTTCGAGATCTAATCACTATGAAACTCTCTAGAAGGGTGCTAGGGACCTCTTAGGCCCTATTCTTGCCTTTCCAACCTCCTGCAAGCGCCCACTCCATCTCCTTTCGCCAGTCAACCTCTGCATAATCAAAAACAGTTAAAGCACATGCATAATAATTCTGCAAGATTACTCAAAAATACAAAAAGATGTTTTTTTTCAGATTTCACTTAAGAAGTAGCTTAGTCGCATGCATTCCACCTTTCCAAGAGTCAATGGCATCCATTTCAGCAACTTTCATCTCTTTTCTTGCGCCAGTAGGGTTAGTCGATAAAACTAGGGTTTGCATTTCCTTTCAGCTTTTAGCTTCTTTCTGCAAGTAGATTAGCCTCCTTTGAGTTAGCTTTCGTCCATCATAGTTAAAAGCTTCTTCTAAGAGCTCATAGAAGTTGGCTTAAGCTCCTAGCAGACTTGTGCCAGCTGATCAAGTGACAGTATGCGGCAAGAGCTAGTACTTGTGCATATAGCACCGTCGCTTCCAAGTTTTTACGAACTACCGGGTTGATAAAAGTAAAGAAGGGAGTCCCAGGAGTTGCAACATTATTGCTGCAATACTGGAGCCCACCACTTGAGAATCTTGAATATTCCCCCAAATATTCCTTCCAGAAGATGGCTGGAAAATCTACTACTCGGATAAAGATTTTGAGCACACCACTACGCTCCCTACGAAATTCTGTGAAAATTGACTATAAATTTGTCAACATTCTACCTCAGTCAAAAATTAGCCTCCAAGGGAATCTCTAAGATTCCATAAGATTCTCTAAAGATTCCTTGCTACTAGACACCTGCATTTTTGCTACTTATATGGGGATTATGACTGCATGCTTGGAATCCTGGCGAGAAAACATGCAAAAATGATTGTAAGCTTAACAAATTTTGTCATTGGCACCTCTGGCCCTCAAGGGAATATTTTCAACATCTTAATATTCTCCTGGTTCAAAGTTCCACACCCTCTACAAATCATGGTTCCACCTTGGTTCGAGATTCCACCTTCCTAGTTTCAGCCTCAGCTTGGAAACTATAAAATGGCGAGTTCATATAGTAGATGGGCATCAGAATTTACAAAGTTGCCGCCCATGGTGTGTTGGTTAAAGCGGAGCATTGGAGGTGGGTGTGTCAAGGGTTCAAACCCCACAATCCTCCCGTACATAATGTGTTTGTTTTTATAATTTTGGCATCAGTTGGGTTGTCAACATTTTAAACTTTAGTAGTTTATAAACATAATGCGATAGTTATACATATTATGGCAAATAGTTATAAGTGTCGATGGTCAATGGTTTGTGGTTATAGGGGTTTTCATATGGTTATATAATAACCACATCACACTAACGTTAATATATTCGTTGGATTATATATGACTATATGCCATTCAAATATACCCATAAAACATTTCACCATATTTGTTCAATTCCATTTTAATATGTTTGTTTTGAAATTTGTTTTGATAGTTATGTTATATGGGTTTTTAATGTTTTTATATGCCTTAATAAGCACCATATTTCTTTATATTTTAACAATGATTTTTGTTTTATATGGATTTTGTTTTATGTGGGCGTTATAGCTCCAATTACCACCCTTGGTATTTGTGATGCTTGGTTGATGGCCTAGGGCAACCCCTCCTTCTAGACTTGGTCCAAATATTTTAAAAACAATGTTTTATTCCATGTACACTACTATTCCCTGAGATAAAAGCATGTACACGCGGGTTAGTCAATACCCAACCCGCGTATATGTGTTAAAACACTTTAAAAATTTAAATTTCCTTAACTATGGGCGGAGTTCACGGGTTTTACCTGTTGATTACCTCCTAGTGCCCGTGACCCAACTATTCCCAACTAAAAAACTAATTGGGAGAAGTATAAATAGACTTCTATGGAAAGGCCTTAAGGAGGAGAAGAGATAGAATTACTATACTGAGATTATCCCTGACTGAGTTTGAAATATCCCTGTGCTTCAAGCACTTCCCCAAGTTTCAAGAAACCCTTGTTTCCTTGAGTGTTGATATTCTCCCACTTGCTTGAGATATCATGGTATTGGTTATGGAAGGAGGTTGTTGAAGACTGGGACTGGAAGGATCTGGAGGACTGTTCCACTTGGAGCCGGAAGAAGATGACTTAGGTGAATTCTCTCCGTGTTGGTTATAGCTTTCTACAATAAAAAGAAACATTGTCTTGTTCCTGAGATTAACTTTGTTTATGCAT
>APFE031519477.1:23955-39942 GCA_000404065.3 Pinus taeda | reverse complement strand
ATATATATATATCATAAAACTGCCCGTGTATACATAAAGTGTTCAAAAAATAATATACAAAATTGGGACTAAATTCCCATAATCATGTTCAGTCGATCTATCGACCCGGCTCAGGATGAGCGGCTAAGAAGTTAACTACTCCATTAGCCACACACCGAAGTATGCAGATCCAGTCCCGTGGTACTCCTACCATGCGGCATTGCATATCCTCAGGTAGGTCCTCTATGGCTATCATCGGTACCTGGTGAGTCAATCTCAACAAGTTTCTTTGGACTGCATATAGGACCCTCTCTGTCTCAGCTGCTACCTCTTCTGTGACGCCTGTGCCGCGAGAATCCATCTGGTCTCACTGGACCCACATCTAGAACAAGATCATTTTATTAGTATTTTGTCCCATCAAAAATATTTCTAAGTTCATTTCACATTTAAAAAAGAAAAAAAAAAAAAATCTTTAAAATTGATAAAAACTTAAAAAATTGTTACCTATGTCTCCCCATGCTGCATTTGGTGGCAACACCAAGTCTGTATCTCCTCGAAAATCCATACCAACATAAGGGTAGTCGTCGACAGCGATGATCTATTGGTCCCACCAGGCGAATAACTCATCATCGAAAGTTGTCCTCGGCATGTCCCCACCTCCAAGGCATTTCATCAAGTTAGCCCACCTACCCATCCATGGATCTTGCGGGTTGTTGATAGAGACAAATACCTTGGGATGTAGCCCAGGTACCTTCTCGAAGAAGAAGGAGCATAAAATGGTCCCATATCCAAAGTTTTTTGTTTGACCCTTCTGAATGGAGGTCAGTTGGCTCTTCATGTTGGTTAGAAGAGGTGTGCCCCAATCAAACACAATGGTTAGGCATTCCACTGCCAAGCTCATGGACACTTGTGAAGCCTGATGTAGTGAAGCTGATCCGTTTACCCTGGTAATGGTAAACAGTAGAATCCTCAGAGATAAAGTATCCATGTGTTTTATTGGAATCTGACTTCCAATCTTTTTTGGATGCCCAGGACAATATATGTGTACATAGTCTTCTACTGAAAGACTACTCCATGTCCTACCGGTCAAATGCACAACCTCCCCTCTTCGGGAGAAACCTGTGATAAAGTAAATGTCTTCCACCTCAATCTTGAGAGGCATCTGATCTATCATGAAGGCATCATCCTCCACACTCCAATAGTGGATCAGTAACTCGAGTAGGCATATGTTGGACTTCATGTTCGACATTTTGAAGAATTTCAACATGTCGCACCCTCTCAATGCATCTAGTGCAGTTTGGTTGTTCATTACCTCATTGTCAATTATGGTATGCTCTCTCTCTCTCCATGTGATGGTCATCCTGAAAAGAAATGGTTTTCAACCGTTAGATTTTATGTTTGAATTTCAACTCGCGTACACACGGATTCCCTTTACACACAATCGCATTTAGGGTCATTGTATATGCGAGTTGGTCACAGCCAACCCGCATGTACGCAGAGTTGGATTTTTTGACATGAATTCCCATAGTCAAATCTTAATTAAATCTTCTAAAAAGTATCACACAACATTGCAAGTATGGTTTGAGGGTTACCTGGTAACTTTCGCGTGATTTGAACGGTCGAATTATTTAGAGGCAAGTTTTCTCCCTTTTCGATCCATAGCTTTTTCCCAAATGCAAATGAAAATTTGTGAGTCTAAAAGTCAATATATAGCTTTAAAATTTCAAATTTTTTTCTCAAAACTTGATTTTTCGTCTCATGAATTTTTTGACTTGTGGCCTTGGATTGTTGAGAATGGGATTATTGTTTCAGGATATTTTGGACACTTCTTCGAGATCTTATTTCGGTCCCATGACCACTAACCCGTCATGGCAAGTATCATTCACCTACTGGCATATAGGTTAGGGAAACCATTTTTCCATTACATCTTGTGTACTAGCCTCCATTCAGTGATACATTAGCCATAGGGTCGACCCCATCATATCTTGGTTAGCAAACCATGTTCACTCGCCGATTTTTTAAATCATGATGCGATGGTAGAGCCATCCTTCACATGGGCATTGTAGTTAGCACCTCACTAACATTGGTTGCCCATGCTATTATATTGAGTAGGCTCGGGAATGCTCATTAGTCCCGCCATGACTTATGCACTAAAGACACATTCTCCTTGCTTCTACGCTAATTTTTGGCATTATACCCTAGAGGCTCCTTTGTGTTGAGTTGTACTGTTGCATTGCATTTTGACTATTTGCACCCTTTGGCCTCGAGCCAGCTTCACATGGACTCGTGTTTAAGCCACTTATTTGACCATGTCTTCTACGAAATTAGCCATGCAATCCCTTAGCTTCTGCAACTTGACACACCCTTTGACCCGTGGAAGGAACATCCCTTTGAGTGTCCTTGACCAGTTTCACCTCCTTGCATTAAGCATAGAATTGTTCCCATCCCAGGAACTAGATCATCTGTTTTTCTGACACTCGTTCTTTCCACTGTACTATAGCATTCTTTTATTATTTTTCCAGCTTAAAGATAAAGACAATAAAAAATTATATATTCCAAAAAGAGTGGGAACGAGACAAAAATTCCATATATTGTTGGCAACCAGAGTTAGTTGTGTCGCCCTTGAACAAAGCACTCAAAAGAAAGTCTCTCCTCCATTTTGGGCAGGATTTAGTTTGACTTAGGTACACCTTAACTTGTTATAGAGCTAGTTCTCCTCCAATTGATTACCTCTTTCAATCATATGGAGAGTTTTCTCATGCCTCCGGCATGACAAACTTATACAGAGTTATCATATGTTGCCATATAGTCATCATTGAGTCATGCTTTTGTTCAAGGGAAGTAAGCCTGAGTCAGCCTCTCTGCGGTGTCTCTTGACCTATTTTTCAGTTGACCATCCCTGGTTGTCAGTGTCATGTTTATCATCACATGAGTTATATTGGTCTTTTTCTTGTCCCTGTTTGAGAAGTTCTCCATTGACTTCTTCCTATGGGTCTTGTCCTTATCAACAACGACATATTGCTCTGAGGGCAGGCCTAGAGCCGCACCCTGGCCCTATTTTCATTATTGATAGGTCACCTTGTGGTTAGCATCAATTAGTATCATGGGTCTTTTACTGAATGGTTTCCCTTGTGTTCGACATCAGCTTTCATTATCACACATTGGGATTCGTGCAGTGCCTTGGTTTCCATTTGACCCTATTGGTGGAGTCCTCGCCTCTGTGTTAGATTTCATTATTGGTTGGTTTAGAGGGTTTCTATCATGTGCTAGCTACATCTTATGTACACTGGAAATGTGCTTCAGTCAGGTTACTACATCTTTTTCGTGCTAGATTGATGAAGGATGCCTTAATGCCTTCCTTCTAGCGGTTCTTTTCCTATCGTGTGCTAGATAGATTCAACAAGTCACGTTTGTTAACGATATACATCAATGACCAGTAATCAAATGATTTATCACATGTTCAACTTTAGATCATTTATTTCCATTGTGTAGAAATGTACCACGGCAGTCGGTGAAGACCTCAGGTTGCATCAGCATGTTTTGGTTCACTTGTCAGTTGCTCTTGTTGCTGCTAGTTGAGACCATCCACCTTATATGTTGTAGTCCTTCATAGCGACATCTTATATGTTGTCATCCGAGCTGCGATGTAGTATCATCTTATTCCATCATGTTCATTTGGTACTATTGGGATCACTTTTTGACATCAGTGATCAACTTCATCTTTCAGCTTCATTGATCATCTTCTTATATGTGATATTCAAATATGTACTTTTTCGATCATGATCAAATGATCCATATTGTACTTTTAGTCCTTTAAACTTGTATACATAGTGGATCCGCTTGTACTTGATATGAAAACATGCTTTACTTTCTCTGAGCATGGGTATGCCGGCCTCAGACAACAGTTTCTTTCTGATCTCTTTTTGATGGCTTAGCAGGCTGAACTCTGGTGAAGTCCATCTCAGTTTCGACAGGTTTCATTTCCATATACTTAATACATTTCGGCCATCATGTACCCCTTCTGACCTCATATATTAGGGGGCATCTTTTATAGCTCCAATTACCACCCTTAGTATTTGTGATTCTTAGTTGATGGCCTAGGGCAACCCCTCCTTCCAGACTTGGTCCAAATATTTTAAAAACAATGTTTTATTCCCTGTATGCTACGTTTCCTTGAGATAAAAGCGTGTACGTGCGGTTTAGTCAATACCTAACCCACATATATGTGTTAAAACACTTAAAAAAAATAAATTTCCTTAACTATGGGTGGAGTTCATGGGTTTTACCTATTGATTACCTCCTAGTACTCGTGGCCCAACTATTCCCAACTGTTTCCCAACTAAAAAACTAATTGGGATAAGTATAAATAGACTTCTATGGGAAGTCCTTAAGGAGGAGTAGAGATAGAATTACTATACTGAGATTATCCCTGACTAAGCCTGAAGTATCCATGTGCTTCAAGCACTTCCCCAAGTTTCAGGAAACCCTTGTTTCCTTAAGTGTTGATATTCTCCCACTTGCTTGAGATATCATGGTATTGGTTATGGAAGGAGGTTTTTGAAGGCTGGGACTGGATGGATCTGGAGGACGGTTCCGCTTGGAGCCAAAAGAAGAAAACTTAGGTGAATTCTCTCCGTGTTGGTAATAGCTTTCTACAATAAAAAGAAACATTGTCTTGTTCCTGAGATTAACTTTGTTTATGCATTAGATACTATTGTAATTCATGTATGAATGTTATTTTGATGTATAGATAATCATCTTTCTTATATGATATAAAGTTGATTTCTTTAAAATGATTTATCTATATGCTTATATGTATGTTCAAATTGGTTTATTTGCAGATTAGAAGATCATCAGGAGTTGCAGAGGGTCTAAAACCTTGTTGGAACTACCCAAACAAAGGACATCCAGGTATGGTCGCTATCGCATAGTTTGTTTATATAAGCATGTTTCCTGAGTTGTGTGAGTGTTCCTTATGGTAGTTTTCTCTTGCTCTATTGGGGTTTCAACCCAAAGCTCTAGGGTGCTTATTCCTGTAACAGTGGGAATTTTAATATTATTTTGTTTTGTCTTTTCTACAGGGTAAAGAGCTAATGATGGAGTGCTAAGTTTCAATGCTTTATGGGATGCCATGTACGATGTGGGTCCCACTTGCTGACTGGGATGCCATGTGGCACACTATGGGCCCTGCGTTTTCTCTGTCTTGTCAAACTTGAATGATCCATAAGTTGGTCACACGAACTTGGATTTGAGTGTCGTCTACACCGTTGGAATTAGGACGACGAGAACTAAACTATGATCTTGTCCTTGTTTTCCTTCAATCTGAGGACTTTTATTTTTGAGCGTCTCTAGAGCCACCTAGATCAAGCCATGAACTAATATTATTGTTGTCACATATGGTCCATTACAACAGCTCTCAAAAGAGCAAGAACATGGCATGACTTTTCTATTCATTTAATTATTATGTACTAACAATTGGAGTTTCTTGATACATGATTGATGCATGTAAATCATTAAATAGCATGGGCATACTGACAAGGTTGTTTTTTCATAACAGGTATAGTAGTGACAATTGCATGAGTGCAATGTTTATGGTCATGATTGTATTCATCTGTTTATCACATGAAAGTTTAATAATGTGTGTGACTAAAATCACATCACAAGTAGCCTAAGATAGCGATAACTTAGTAATGAGGACTAGTATGGTACAATATAACTTTGATCAATCACAACATGGATGTGATGAGGTTAGGGTCAATGAATAAGAAAGATCAATTAACCAAAGTAGAGGGAATCACTCTCTGGATTGGTTGAAAAATCTGAGAAGACTAAGGGATAAATTTAGAAGCTTTAAGGAAGACAATGAAAGGTCGGTTAGAGCTCAAGCAAGGAAAGTTGAGATAAATGCAGTTATCTGACAAAGTCTCTCAAATTTGTAAAGGCAAAAGCAACCTGAGATGAGGGTCATTCATAGAGACAGGAGGAGCCCTCGCGAGTTAGTGGATAACACCAATATGCAAATGGTAATAGTTCAAGGAAGAGGCATAGGCATGGAAGTGAAGAAACTATGCTAGGGAAGGTACCATTGAGCACCCCAAGGGGAGGAACCACCACATATGTGCAACATTCTAGCAAACCATCTAGTTCTACTAATAGAAGACACCATCATCACTCTCATCATCATCACCATCACCATCCAATAAAAAAGGAAAAAGATTACATGCTCGAGTAATTTAAGAAAGTAAAGCCACCCACATTTGACGAGGAAATGAAGAAATCAGAGGGCGCAAAAGCATGGTTGTTGGGCATGATGAAGTTTTCAAAATTCAGGATTACTCCAAAAATATGAAATCTAGCATTGTCACCTTCAACTTGAAGGGAAAGAAAGACATATAGTGGGAAGACTTAAATAATGCTAGAGACATTATTGAGAAGGAATTGACTTGGACAAAATTTGAAAATCTCTTTAGGGAGCAATATTTGTCTTAGTGTTGTTATGATGGTAAGGCCAAATATTTCTATGAGCTCAAGATGGGGCAATTGACAGATGTTGATATGTCACTGATTCTTAGAACTATTAAAGTATATGCCATATCTTAAGGATGAGAAATATAAAATCCAAAGATATGGCATTCAGAGATAAAATTGAGTTGTTAAAACCTTATACTCTGAAAGATGCTATTAAGAAGTTGAAGCATTTTTATGAGCAAGCAAAACGTAGGCCAAAAGTTAAAAGTAACTAGCAGGAAAAGAACAACATGAGACATAAGAATAAATGGCCTAAGAAAAAGTCATAAAAGAGTGAAGGTAAGCACCCAACCCTCGCAAAGACATTTCACCAAGAGGTTGATATTAATGTTAAAAGAAATATGCAATAGTCAGCAACACAATAGTTTAAGCTTGAAGGTTGAGATCCACCAAGGAGTTGAACATGTGGTGAAAACCATAGGAGAATAGATTGCCCACATTAGCAGAATGTTGGGCCAAAAATTTATAGTGCCGAAGAGGCTCACATCGTGGGTGATGTAGCACATAATTTGCCCAAAATTTATGCAACCCTGGATAACCACCAGGCATCCATAATTGAGATGGAAGGTAAGTTATGCAATCAAATTGTTTCCATTTTGATTGATCCATGTTCTAATTATAGTTATATTAGCCCAAATCTTGTTGAAAAATGCAATTTGGTCAAGGAGTTACATGAAGAACCATGGTTGGTTCAACTGACAACTAGAATCGAAAGAAAAATTAATCCCTGGGTGAGATAATGTGTGTTTGAGCTCAACGACATGCCTACAAAATCTCATCTTAATGTACTACCATTGGGTGCATACAATGTATTATTAGGCATGGATTGGTTTTTGATACACAGAACTAAAGTGGACTATTATGAAAAGGATATCTAATGCTTAGATGCACAGGGGAAAAAAATGAGTTTTTTAGGGCATGAAAAAGCCTACTTTGGTAAGGTTGATCATGGTGGTCATGCAGGCCAAACGTAGTAGCAAAAAGGGATGCACGTTGTTTGCAGTGCATATCCTAAGTGATGAGAAGGATGGCAACAATGTTAACGATGAGGAAAGTGAGTTGCTAAGAAGGTACTGGGTTCTGGAGTAGTTTGCAAATGTGTCTCCAATGGAGTTTCCTAGATTATCTCCTCACAAAGAGGTGGATTACCTTCAAAATTTTCTTTATAATAATAGTTCATGTAGTTTTCTATGATTTTCTCACAATTATTTACTATTATCGCAACTACATAAATTAAATGGTTGGTGAACATACATAGGTATCAAAACACCATCCTTAAATGATACTTCTCGCATTGCCAAGATTTTAAAAAAATCATAAAAAGTAATTAAATTACGACTTTATTTTAAATTTTATTATCATTAATTATAAAATTAATTAATTTATAAGTTAAACATATAAACATTAAAAAAATAACAAGATTCTTAACCATGTATATTTACTCCCACTTTACCACAGAAATTTGTAACATATAAATAGAATTTGTTACAATACCATGGGGCCTATACCACACCAAAAAAACTATAACTAATATTGATATGATACATGTTTATATGATCTTATTTCTACTAAAACAATTTAATACATATATAAAGAGCATAATTGTATTTGACAAATACCTCAACCTTTAATTGCAACTACGGCTAAACATATTTTAAATATTCATAAAATTAAATTATATCACCCATCAAACCTATCAACATTATTTACATAATATAATTATATATATATAATATATATATATATATATTATATATAATATTATTTATAATTTAAACATTAATTTTTGTATTTCCTTTTATTGCATCTCAAACATTTTTGTTAAAAGTTATAAAGTAAATACATAAACTAAACCTAAGTTATGAGGCCTAAGAGATTAATCAGCCTCATTTCTAAATGAATCTAAAAGATTGAAGCTTACCTCTTTCAACCAATATTATTGTCCCAAGTTAGAGATTAATCAGCCTCATTTCTAAGTCAATCTAAAAGATTGAAGCTTACCTCTTTCAACCAATATTATTGTCCCAAGTTATATAAAATAATTTAATTAGCACATTAACATTATGCTTCGAATTTAAAATAAAACACTTTACTGCATTAAAAATTTATAAAAACATTTTGTTTTCAAAGAACAAATACATACACATCACCATATAAAAGGACACATCACCATATATCCTTTTATATGGGAGATACATATACATGCTCATATCCTTTTATCATGTATATTGTGTTTCCTGAATGATCATAAATTAGACATTATAAGATTAGAGAGGTTATATATATGAGAGGAAAAATTATAATTTTTATTACAAAAAAGAATGAAAAATGTATGTAGTAAATATTATAAAGCATACTAAAATTTGATTGTTGATCATCACTTAATACTCATCAGAAATTGTATTATTCAAAATGAGATTGTCTGATATATTAGATTCTGTATAAATAAATACATACGTGATCATTTGTATATATTGTCTAGTACAAAATACATATGTCATCAAGTATAAAAAATAACATCGACTCTCAAATAATGTAGAAGTATCTCATCAAAAATAATCCTCCAGTTGCTCTTTGCAGTCAGGCCTGAATTGTGTTCGATAAATGGGTGATGGTAATACCAGTAGTGATCTAGTCCATTTTTTCATTTATCATTGATCGAAAACTATACTATTTTCCTTGTATATGTGGACACAAGAAATGTTGTCAAATTGAGCTTTTACCAATAAAGTTTCATCCAATATATTTTTGAGTGTGTGAGTGTGACAAGTAGATGTCTAATTGAACCAACCAATGATTACTTTGGAATAACCAAAGACTTGTAGCTAATGACACCCCTTCTCTAAAGAAAAAAGGAGTAACTTCAAACTAAAAAGGTCTACAAAATTGTTTGTACTCAGTGGCCTAAGCCAAACTTCATCTTGAAGAAATGAAAATTGTTTAGGTAGAGAACAACTCCCCCACCACATCTTCCATTTTGTGCTGAGCCATCAAAATAGGCCCGCGGCTTAGTCTAATCAATAATTTCATAGGATATAGAAAGAGACACAGGTTCTTCTTCTTCTTCTAGAAGAAGATCATATATGGTCAAGATTTTTGTTGCAATACAGTCAGGTATGAAAGGTATGTCATATAAAATATTCCTTTTCCTACCAATCCAAATACCCCAACTAATAAGTACTGAAATGTTCCACAATTTCTTTGGATTTACTTCATGCCACCAACTTCACCATGATTCAGGTAGAGAATTACCCTGCCATTTGTAATGAATGTTAAGGGTCAGATATATCATATTCCAAACCTATGAAACAACATGACAATGCATAAATAAATGTTCAACTGATTCCTCTTCGCTTTTGCATAATGCACACAATGAAGGGCCCTGAAAAGATTTTTTTTAAGATTTTCATGAGTAGGGATTTTATTTTTAAGTAGGCACCATAATAATAACCTGCCTTTGGGTGGGACTTTCAGCTTCCATATGATATTCGTCCAACATATATTTTCTTTTGGTTATTTATGAGCATAAGAAAATAAATAACCTTCCTTTGGATTATGTATCTCCTTTTTCAAGAAAACCCAAACATATTCATCTTCTCAATCTAGTATCCTAACATGTAAATTTGTTAATTCATTTCTGTAATCAATCCAATATTGGTGCCATTGAGTGGGTAAATTCAATATCTGTGTCAATAACCACTTCTTCCCCCAGATGGTTGTTTTTTTAGGATTCATTATTGATTCAAAGCTTCTTACCATGCTCTGAAAGAAAAGCCACCAATTCACGAGGAAGAATATGCATGTCACCACAGCCACACCATGGGTCAATTCTTAGTCGAAACCTTGTACCAACACCAATTCGCCATGCATGTCTAGATTCAATGATGTTAAAGGAGGCCACCACTACTTTCCATATCGAGGATATATTTTATTTTCCCTTATTTTGCAGCCAGATCCACTTTTCCACTGAAAGTGGTAAAATATATTTCCTGATAACCACCTTTGTCCATAAGCTATCATTTGTAATAAGTCACCATCTAACCTTTGCAGCAAGGGTTTGAGAGAAAATAAATAAATTCATAAGGCCCCACTCGCCCCATTTCTTGGGCAAAGCAATCTAATCCCACCTAACCCGGGAAAATATTTTTCCTTATTTTGAGCCCCTTCATAAATAATTACAACACCTTTTCTGAATGAGGTATAGAATACCTTTGGGAATCCATGGGAGGGCCATCAAAAAGACAGGAATGGCTTCAAGGACAGATTTGATGAGGACAAACCTACATGCACGAGATAACCACATATTGCTCTATGATTGTAGTCTTTTTTCAAATTTTACAATCAACCACATCCAATCAGTTTTCTTATAATAATTTGTTTTTAAGTGGAAGCCCATATATCTAATCCCATCATCAAAATAAATGGATTGAAAAGGGAATTGACTAACTGAGTAATATATCTCATTCCTAGAGAAATTTGTGGCAGATAATGTAGATTTTAGTTAACTAATTTCCATGCAAGTAGCTTTCCCAAATAGATTGATAACCTATTTGAGAGTAGCAGCAACATGATGGAATCCATCCAGAAATATTATCATATCATCTACAAATTGTAGATGAGTAATATATATATGCCTCTTGTCTGTAACACCCTCCTCCCACACTTACCCAAGCTTAATGGTCTACCAGGGTAAATATGTGATGAAGAGTTCCTATGATATGATTCAACTCCCTAAGTAGAGTTAAGAAAGTGGAATCAACAAACCCAAACCAAATTGACCTTCCTCAGGAGCTATAGGACCCCAAGGGGCTAACTAGCCACTCTAGGTGACTAATCCATGAATTAACTTTCTTTTTAAATAAACTAAACCCCCAGTATCTCCCATGACAAGCCCTCCATGCGACTGTAACCCTCTAGTCGCTCCCACAACAAGGCCTCCATGTAACTGTAGTTTTTCATGAAGCATTTTTTGTGCCAATGACCCCAAAATATGAGCCACTTTTTTCAGGGCTACGACTCAGGCCTTTACCCAGAACTTGATGAAATTATTAGAAATTATAAATAAGAAGAAGACAATGCCTCTAATGAAAAACTTGAACAAGGACCCGACTTGACTCATCCTAACCATGACAGGCATTTCGTTAAACACATCATGAACATGTAATGTACAGGTCATAAAAACACATATGAACATAATACTTATCTGATATTCATCAATAATGTATAATTCCCTCTCACATTACATGCATTATCATCTATTAGGTCATTCATTCATTAACATTTCATCTACCAACCAAAACATGATGAGAGACATGACTCAAGATTGTCATAAAACCATACTTATAACCAGATAAACAACAGTAATAGAACGACCATCATAGCCACATAGTAACAAGTACATTTACACATAGAAAATAAGAGGGAAAAGATATTATTAACATATGGAAAATCCAACCAAGTCATGGACTTCCATGTACCACCCAACCATAGATTGGGTTGAACCAAATATTTCTTTCATCGAGTCACCCTCATGCCATAATAAACCAAGAAACCGGGGCTTCCATAGGCCAAACCGCCACAACCATCAACCAATGATTCCACCTCATGGTTGTACATCACTAACCACCACCAGATTGGTATCTATCCAAGTTGTCCAAGGCTCCAGAGCATTTGTTCCAACCCAGCTTCTAGGACTAGTAAGTCAACCCACAGCTACCACAAGGCTCCAAATCAATTGTCCAACCAGGGCTTCCAGGACTAGTAACTCAACCTATGTTGTTATAGGGCTTCCAAAAATAATTTCCAACTAAGGTTTTGGGAACTAATAACTCAACCCACAGCCATAAGGAACATGAGAACCAACTAGAAACAAAAGGTAAAACCCACAACACCATGGCTATCCAGGAAATTGAAAGGCTAGGAAAAACCACAGACAATTTAGGAAATCCCCCATGCCAATGGTAGATCATAACCAAATAACCACATGCATATGCCATGCATGTCAAAACTAGAAGGGAAATCATGCATGCAACTCGGTACTTGCAAAGAAAACATGTTGTAGTTGTTGATCCCATTTTCCTCTTGTGATTTCC
Source organism: Pinus taeda (assembly GCA_000404065.3). NCBI lineage: Eukaryota > Viridiplantae > Streptophyta > Pinopsida > Pinales > Pinaceae > Pinus > Pinus taeda. Next base: position 27,343 of record APFE031519477.1, on the reverse strand, counting down.
TACTTTTCCTTTTCCTTATTGCTCCAAATCCTAAGTGTGCCACACTCCTCGAAGGGTGTTCCAAGAAAACTCTAAGTGTCCAAGAGTATGAGAGAGAGAATAGAAGAGACAAAGTTCCAAGCTAAAATTGACAAAAGGTCGTGAACTAATCCTCTAAAACCCTTTTATCAATGAGGCCTCTGTTTTCTTCATTTTCCATTATTTTTCCTTCATTTTCCTCCTCGCATACAACTTGTGACCTTTCACCTTCCTTTTCTCCTATTTTCCATTATTTTCATAAATAAAATGACAATAAATTCCTCATGCCTTTCCAAAGCCTTTTCTATTGCCTTTGCAAATTTCCATAGCCATTAATTAATCACAAGAGATCCCCGGCACTATGTTTTTTCCTAACATTCAACTTAGAATACATGTCCCATGACCTTCGTTATAATTTTTCCTTTTTTAAATTTATTACATGGATTTTTAACCTGGGGCTATTACAAACCCCTCCCCCGTAAGGGAACACCATCCTCGGTGTTCAATGACACCTACAAATAGCAAGACCGTTGAAAGTAAAACATACAACCCATGGAGGTTTATAACTTAGCTCATTATAATATTTACAATGAACAACCTGCAAAAAATGAAACCGACATGACAACCATAACACTTATTAGATATTTATAACATATCTCATTGTGGTATTTACAATAACAGCCATATATAAATATGTACATTCACCAAAACTTCTTTTCCTCAACCAAGAAATAATAAAGGATACATAGCCCACATCTTATCATCCATCTCCCATGTTTTGGATGTGGATCCTAATTCATATGTCTCATTTCAGCCACATTTGGATCACAATCCCCAATGGGGGGGTGTTGGGGGGTCGGGCTTCCCCCCCCACTATTATTTCTTAGGGGGTTCAGGGGGAGATGGTTGTATGTTTGGAGCCCCCCTGGTGGGGTTTCAGGGGCAATGCCCCTAAAGCTAAAAATAGAGTAAAATTTTCCTTGTAAAATATTGCAATTTCGTAGTCAATCTCGGTCATTCATTAGGCGGATGATCTCACAGTAGAAGTTATGTTTAATTTAGGGTTTTTTTTCCCTAGAAGGGAACCATCGATTTATATGAGGAAATTGTATTGTGGGTGTGTATTTTTATTCTATGTGGGAAAGAGAGAGAGGATTGTGTGAGAGCGAAGAGGAAATTATAGCAGATTTATCATAGGTTGTATCTCTTCATTTTGTTGGATAATATAAAAGGAATGACTCATTGTTTCTCCATGGATGTAGCCCAAATTGGTTGAACCACTTATATCTGTGTCTCTCTTGTTTTTATGTGTTTCTCTAAAAAAAAAATCCACAATATTTTGTGTACTCATTGCTCTTTTAATTAATTTCTAACAACTGGTATTAGAGCTAAAGGTTTATTTAGTTGATAAACTTGCAAGAGAGAAGGGTTCCTAGTTCGAGTGGGAGCAATGGTAAAATATGGTAGGTTTAGGATCAAGAAATTTCATGGCCAAAACTACCAGATATGGAATATGTAGATGGAAGATTATATGTATCAAAAAGATATGTACCTACCATTGGCTGGAAAGACAAAGAAGTCGACGAGTATGTCAGATGGAGAATGGGAGATTCTTGATAGAAAAGAATTAGGAACAGTATGAGTGTGCTTGTTGATTTAGTTGAAAGATGATTCGTATTTCTAGGTTCCATTTATTGCTACGTATCGAGAAGAAAAGTTCCTTAATTTTCTTTGAGATGAAGAACATAATTCAACAGAAAATGCAGACAAAGATGAAAAGCCTAAATTGAAAATGAAAAAGGTAATTGTTTAGGTTAACAACACTTTCTTCTACAGTTAACTCTCATAAGTATATACTCATGGTGTATATCTTTTTTTCTTCAAGCATTGTGTGCAATACAACTATGGGATAGGAAGTGGATTTTGCTTCAAATGATAAAGAATGCTCTTAAAGCATCTTATGAGAAATGTGTTGCAGAAGAAGCATGGGGAGATGAAAATAAATTGAATATACTAGAATCAGTTGTATAGTCCCTTGTTAATGCAGAGTCTGAACGTTTGATATGAAGTTTACCTTTCATTTTCCACCTGATGAAGTTGAAGTAGAAGAAGGTCAATTTAAATGACCGGAATGCAAATCTTTGTACAACATCTTTTCAAAATCTGGATAAGGAGGCTTGTCATAGAATTTTAGTCTCAGTTTGGAGTAGTTAGGCAAGAATTTGCAATTAATGTACAAGGTATGGGTGGTGAAGCTTCCTTTTAGCACGGTTTTCCCTTAATGGAATGAATTTTTAGAGACTAAATTTGAAGGATTTTATTTTACTTTTTGTGCTGAAACATGAATTTGATGATGCCAAAAAGTGATTGTTAAATTTTCTATGAGAGAATTTGGTGATTCTTAGTGAGTACTTAAAGGTTCCAGTCACATGGTATGTTTTCTTAGAGTCAAAAGTAGTTTGTGATTTTATAGTTTACTAGTTGTCATGAGATATAATATAATTGGAAAATGAATATGAGGGTTTTGCAGACAACTGTAGAAATTAGTTGTGAGCCAACTTTAAGGAATATGCTCGAAGTGTCTATCTTATACCTAATCCTGCTAGCAAGTGTGTTTCTAGATCCTTAGGTGATGTTTTAGCCTTTAATAGATTCAGGTTCCACAAGACAAGCACCCATCACCCAACATAGAGAATTTGACTTCGGAATGCACTTCTCAGGCAAGGGATGTAGCTAGGAGTAGTTAAGAAGGTGGCAGCCAAGGTAATATTGTATTGCCTATATTCTGCCAAGAGACAACTAGTAGAGCTAGGGGATCATTAGATGCTCAGTCTTTAATGCCAGAGGTTGATTTCTCGTCCACCATATCAACAAGAGTAATACTAGTAGGAGGCTTAGGGTCAGGGAGGTTATCATGATCATGAACATCCCCTTGGGTGGGTTCTACAAGCCAATCTCTAGCTCCACCCTTTATAGGGCCCCCACACATCAATGAACCCTATAAAGATAATCCCCACATCATCTCCTCGATTGAAATGCCTACCAAGTCCAGTGAGGACTACGGAAATCCACTACCACCCATAACAACTTTTCAGATCATCCGCAACAGTGGGGTAGGATCTCTGTTCAACTTTGGTGTTGACAGAAGGAAATGAAATAAGGGGGCTAGCCCAGATGATGTTCGCCTTTTTCTCTTGCTTCATAACCACCATTTGTAGTGGAGATTTGTTAATACTAAATTAGAGGTCATCATGAATGCACAAAGACTTGTAGTTGAGGTATGTTTCTGTAAACCTTGGTAGGTAGGACTAGAATATTTTTCTTTTCATGGAAACGCAATTAATTTTTCATTTTTATAAATTTTATTTTA
>APFE031519477.1:0-23822 GCA_000404065.3 Pinus taeda | reverse complement strand
AATTTGTATTCTCATAGTGACACCTTTTTTAAAGTAAGCTCTTGCATTTTCATTTTTCCATATCTAACAATCACTGTATAGAATAAATTTTTGGAGTTGTGAGGGGTGGATTAGGATGAATGGTCAACGCCTTGTATCAAAAACAATATTTATTTGATTAATATTTAGGTTTCACTCAATTTTAAATATGTATTAATTTATTAAGACAATTACATTAAGCTCACTAGACTCAAAACTTCCTTAATAAAAAACACTAAACAAGACTCCAAATTAAATTTACAAAAAAAGAAACAAAACATAACAAAAGTGAAAACTTAGCTGCTTTCAAGCTTCAAATTCCTCCTAATTAAATAATCACATTTATTATCCTGATAATCCAATTCCTTTAGAGGATTGTTCATCCATATGGGCAAAGATTATTTGTTATACATATCCTCTGATTATGTTAAGGTGTTGCAGTTTTTGGTTGGAATTCGACAAAAGTCTCACTTATAAACAACGCCAACCCTAAAAAAACCTCTAACACACTCAGATTATGGGAAGTTCATAACTTAAACTTATGATTTTAACCGACCAAATCACAGGCACATGTGGACAAATGTTATAGACCAAAATCCTTAAAATAATCCCAAAAACTGAGAGAGAAATTGACATATTTGCCACAAATTATAGAAAATATAAAAATGTTAATCTAATATTTTTAATTTATCCACATTGAAACAACTTATTCCTTGTACATCTTCCTTTGGATTATCTTACTAATAGGACCATTTACAATAATACCAGGAAATTTAGGCAAATATTATAAATCAAATTCCTTAAAATAAGCTCCAAAAGTGTGAGAGTGGTTGACTTATACTCTGCTACAAATATAGAAAATATATAGTTGTTAATATAATCCCCTTAGAGTAATATTTAGCTGCATGGGAACAAATTATTCCTTGTACATCTTACTTTGGATTATCTTACTACTGGGATCATTTATTGTAAATCCAGGGACATTAGAGAAAATTTTATAGATTGAATTCCTTAAGATGAGCCCAAAAACTCGGAGAGTAATTGAGTTATACTCTAGTACAAAAATAAAAATATACAATTGATGGATTGGTTGCCTATGTTTAATCAACCATTCTCTCAAACTCTGAACCAGCCACAACCTCTTCCATGCCTTGTGGTCAAGAGAAAGAAGGCTTTGAGTTTAAAATCTCAATATACAAACAAGCTCCATTTTTTGGGATACACAATGAAATTGAAATGATATAAAACAACAAATGTCAAAACCCATAATCTAGAATACATTTAGAAAATGTTGTAAGGTTTCACATCAAAACCAATAATTTAGAAGACATTGTAAGACCTATGTTTTCATTTTTACTAGTAACCATCCTTGAAATTTTTCTCATAACCATCATTGAAATTGGGTTATGTAATTTCTGGTGGAATTGTAATTTTACATTACTCAAATTTCATTTTAAAACACAAAATTTATTGAATGCTCTCAAAATACCTTCAAAACACTCAAATTATGCAATCTCCACAACTGAAATTTACATTTTTCAACAATCATTTTAAATTTTTATTATAGGGATTGGTAACTACAAGGCCCACAACTCATGGGGACAGTGCCATAGATTCCTTTCATCAATATGCAGGGATGAAGTGGTTAGTTAACAAGCCAGTTAGTGTGTTTAATGATGTTAGTGGCTTCTTATTCAAAAAGTTGAAGAGTAGAAACTTATCAAGGTTACTATTGGTTTGTCTAAAGAAGAAATAGTTGAATATTTAATGGGGGGATTAGAAATTCATTACCTAAGTGATGGGGTCAGCAGAGTTACTCGGTTATGGAATGAGAAATGAAAATTGATAGTAAAGGAAGCTTTATCCCAATACATTTTACCGAATATGGAGAAGGAAGAACAAATGGTTATAATGGAAAGTGCCAAAAATTCGTTGGTTCAAGATTATGGCTCAAAGATCTGGAAGAAAGAATCAACTACTCCCAATAAGTGCCAAAAGTGCAATGAGGACCATACTTATGAATATTCAAAAACATGTGTGATGGCTTGTTGCCAGGGCTCTGCTAAATATCCTAAAACATTTATGATGCTAGATTCTTCAGGTGAAGTAATGGATACGCTTTTTACATCACATTTCAGCATTCATTCAAAGAAACCTGCCTAGATAAAGAGAAAATAAATTAATCAAAAATGATTCTTGAAATTTATGATGAATCAACAGCCTCATGTACTTGCTTTGGGAGATTCCGACATTTACAATAAACACTTGAAGGATGGCATCTTTGAGGTACAAAATTGAAGGTCCTTTCTATTTGTAGTTCCTATTTGGTAATTTTCTGCTTGAATTAATGTAGAATGATTGGCTCCTAGAAATATTTAAGATTATGGAGGAGCATCCACTTGAATTTATTGATGGCCTAGACACTTTAAATGTGGTATATGGTGATATCATTCTACCTAGCCGTTTATGAGAAGTCCTACATTTCCGAGGACCATTTACTGATACAAAAAGGTATACATGTGACATGTGACAAATCTCCAACAATGACTAGTATGTGCTAAGATTGTTTATATACACATCAATAGTTTTTTCGTGTTGATTATCATTGTTTATTTATGTATACATTGGTGTTTTCCTCATGCCATTGTTGGTTTATATGTAGATATTTCCAACTTATAAGTGCCCTTTCTTTGCCTCAGTCATACACAGTATGAAATTTCCTATCTTTTTCTCTTATATTAACTGATTTTATTTCTCTTAAATACTATAGCATGTTCTCAAACAATGTACAATATACATTTACCTCGTAACTAGTTGGGAATTTTTATATTTTAAGACAAATTTGAAGCAAGATGACGGGTTGATCATGACTTAGAGTTGAAACATTTAGATGAAGATGTAGCCTTAATTTTTCTTATACTGATATATCTACAGTAAGTATGGGTATTAATGTGTTTCCTATTTCCATTACACTATGTAAAAAGAGTTCCCTTGTTTGCATCTAACTTATTTCATTTTCTAAACCTGACAACTTTCTTTTCAAGGTTTGAACTTTGTCCGCTCAACATTTTTCACCTATTTACGAAAGGCATAATAAATAGGGTGTGATATTTGTGGTTGATCATGATGTTTATTTAGGGCTGATCTTGATGTCTTGATCATGACGTATTGACTTTTGTCTTTTGTTTCTCTTATATTTAGGGTTGAACAGACATACAAAATATGGAATTTCCTTTTGTTTCTCTTATAAGTGCCCTTTATTTGATTTAGTCATACACATTATGAAAGTTCCTTTTGTTTCTCTTATATGATCAACCCTACGTCATGATCATCATTAAATATGTTTTTTTAAGTTTTAAAATATATATATATATATAATAATATATATATATATTATTATATATATAATTAAATTGTATTTTTTCATATGCGGTTTTTCCCCATTGCATCCAAAGCAGGGATTTTCAAAGATTCAGTGAATTTTTGTTCTTATCTGTTTCCTGGTAACTTAGGTTCACATACATTTGAGTGTATTAGGTCAAGAATCTCTATTGACCTATTCTTGTTGTTGAGAAAAAAAAACCTTCACGTGCTTTTTGAGTGCACAACCTCTTGTACGCTCCTTTTGGTTGTTGAATGCCTTCTTCCTAGAGATCATATATTTGAGGCTCCACTGTTCACATATTGTTTGACACCAAATGCATATTTGATGAAAGGAATGAGACCATGAAGTTTTTAGAATCTCTATTGACCTATTATTGTTGCTGAGAAAAGGAACATTAACATGCTTTTGAGTGCATAACCTCTTATATGCTCCTTTCTTCTCATTCTTGAAGTCAACCTTGAAGTTCGGCAATGCTTACGCCATGGCCTTCAAGATTGAAAAGGCTCCATCGTTTGAGAAACTTGGTATTTTGTGCCAAAGCTCACACAAGTTGTTATTTCCATGCACTAGGGATTTCATAGGAGCCCCTACAACCTATATGTGGTAGTGTTTTTGTGGCAATGGTGTACAAAAGACACTTTCCTAGCAGTTGGTTATTCCCTACAAAGTAACACAAACAGAGTTGACGTTGTTAGTGAAAAAACTTAGATAAAAATAAGCATTGCAAATAGTGAAAACAATTTATACATAAACATGAAATAAAACAAAGAGTTAAATACAAAAATAAATTCCCAATGGAGCAAACAAGTCAACAAAATATTGGAAAAATCTCCATTTATTGACTACTGGCAGTAGAAGTTGAATACAATAGATAAAAGCTAAACACTTGAAGAAAATTCTTTGAGTTATGGTGCTCAAAAATCCTCAGCAAGTACGTTCTTTTCCTTAATCACTTTGCAGGCTTGTCTTCTCTGTTATGAAACCAACTAACAAAAAGATAGAAAAGATAGATTAATGACTTAAAAATCAACCTCTTCAAGGGGGAAACCTCCTTTACATTACACAAATGAACAATTCTTGGATGAGACAAATGACAAGGCCTCCTTTCTATATATAGGATTATAAGGGGTCCCAATACAATCAGAGCCTACATAACAATAATATTGTATGGTTACAACAATAACAATAGTGGGCTTTTATGGGGCATAATAATAACAACATGGGGACTATATGGGCATAATAATACAATAAGGGGGCTGCATTAATAACAATAAGGGGTTACACTAGTAGTATAGGAACCTAACATGCCCCTCTCCTTCAAAAACTGTTGTCCTCGACGCTTGAGTAGTTATGGATGCTTCAGTATAAAAGTTTCATCCTCCCATGTGGAATCTTCAGCGGATAAGTTATTCCACTTGATGAGATACTCTGAAATTGATCGATTTCGTAGTTGTTGGGTTCTTGTTTCCATGACTGCTTCAAGTTCCAATATGATTTTTCCTTCCTCGTCAAGTTCCAACAATATTGTTTGAATTGGGAGCTTGTCAGCTATAACCTTATTTAAGCATGAAACCTAGAAAATTTGGGGCACTCGGGAAGATGCAAGAAGCTCCAATTTGTATGCCATAGTACTAATCTTTTGCAGAACCTTATAAGGACCATAATACTTTGGTGATAATTTATTATCCTTCTTAGCTTGCTTAAGGGACATTTGTTTGTATGGTTGTATTCGTAAAAATACCCAGTCGCCTATATCAAAACTTCTTTCGTTGTGATCTTGATCAACCTATTGTTTCATTCTATTTTGCACCAAAGTGGGATTATCCTTTAGAAGTTGGAGAACTTGTTGTTGATGCTCGATGTGATCTTTCATTTCTTGAACCTTTTTCTTCTTGATATGTCCTTCTATCTTAAGAGTTTGAGGAGTGATAATTCTTGCCAATCTATTACAAGATATGATCAGATTCATTTCTTGATGCTCAATGTGATCTTTCACTTCTTTAACTTTTTTCTTCTTGATTTGTCCTTCTATATTGAGAGTTTGAGGAGTGGTAATTTTTACCAATGCTTTTCAATATATGGTCGGATTCATTTCTTATTTCTCTGGGGTTGTTTCCTAGTGTATATCCTCTTCTTTTGACATTTCTTAATCATTTTCTTCCTCCTTTTCACAATCTATGTAAAATAATTTCTTCTCAACACACTTATGACCTTTAGTGCATTTTCTATCACAACTGTAACAAAGCCTCTTTTCTCTTTTTTCTTCCAATTGTTGTGTTGTAAACCTTGTAGGTTGTGGAAGGATAGGAGAAAAAACACTTCCCTATTGATAGTTGTTAGTGGTAGGATCCCTTGTTTCCATAATTTCGCTTTCAATTTTTCTTGCCAACCTGAATGCCTTCTCCAATGAATCAGGTTCCCAAAGACAAACCTCATGTTGAATGTTATCCTTTAAATTCCCTATGAAGACATCAATAATTTCCTTCTCTGGAATATCGTTTACCCTTATATTCAATTTTTGGAAGTCCTCAATGTGCTCTGCCATTGAACCCTTCTGTTTGAGATTTATCAATTGGCTAAAGAAGGTGTTGCTCTTTGTTTCCTCATAATGTGTTATCATTTCCTCCGTGAAAATTGACCAAGTGACAAGTGGTTTACAAGAACAAAGCCCTTTATACCATAAAAATTGATTTGGTTCTAAATATAAAGATGCAATATGTACCTTTTGTAACAGTTGTACACCATGTAGATCAAAATATTGCTCCATCTATAGTATCCAATTTATCGGATCCTTGCCATCAAACCTCCTCATATCGCTTTTTCTTGATTTTAGTAGCTCGATCTTAAAATGACTATAACTCTATAATTTTAAATCTCCCAGGTCTAAAATTGCCTCCTATAGTAGTCCTCGGAGTCCTCTTTCCATGCCACCAGTCTGATCAAAATTGAATTCTCCAATAAAGATTTATTCCCAATCTCCCAAGATGACTTGATTATATAATTTTTTAGTAGAGCGAAATTGTACGACGTACCACGTGTCACTGTTTCAACCTTCATATATGAAAAAGATACACAGAAAACTAAAGTTCGTCCTGTTTATGTAACTTCTTACAAAATTTCAATCTGATGCTTAGAGAGAAAGTTATAACAATTTTCCCAAGGTCACCTATTTGGAATGTAATTTGGGAGTCTACAAACACCCTAACTTCCTCAGATCATATCTCCAAAAATGTAGCGTGATAATATCTGAAATTCGGACCCAAGGTTCAAACGATTTCGGATCAAATGGGATTCTTTTTAGCTTCTGAAATGTCACATAAAAAAATTTATAGCGAAAATTCCACGATGACCTGTTTGGAGCAGCGAAACCCTAGAATCCAAAGCTTTGATACCAAAAGTAATGAAACCAGCTAACAAAAAGAAAGAAAAGATAGATCAACGACTGAAAAATAAGCCTCTTCGAGGGGGAAACCTCCTTTACATTACACAAGTGAACAATTCTTGGATGAGACAAATGACAAGACCTCCTTTCTATATATAGGAGTTTAAGGGGTCCCAATACAATCAAAGCCTACATAACAATAATATTGTAGCGGCACAAAAATAACAATAGTGGGATTCTATGGGGCATAATAATAAAAACATGGGGACTATATGGGCACAATAATACAATAAAGGGGTTTCACTAATAACAATAAGGGGTTACACTAGTAGTATAGGGACCTAACACTCTCTCTTAAAGAAGTATGAAGACTCTCTCATTGGTGGACTCTTCTCCTCTCACTAAAATGATGGATTTCTTAGAAGTAATATGGACAACATGCTAGTGCTCTTACTTTATTTGGCCTCAACAATGAAATGTTGGTTTGCTCTAATAGAAATTTTGGCAGCATAAAATTGCTTCATGTTTTGGTTCTCCCATGGTCTGTTTATATAGAATTTTTGAATCCATCTTCCCTCTCTTGGTTCATGAATGAAAATGGCCCATGAGTAGGACAAGATGATTCCATTGAGGGATGCATATCTTCAGGATGACTCTAATTTGACTGTCTTAGATTGAGATCATGTCAAGGAATCACCTCCAAATGTGTGAAGTTGTCCCAAATTCATTGAGTCAGCCATTTTCTTGACCACATGACTTTCGAAGAAAATTCTGCGCGATGCACAACTATCAAAGAAATAGCCTCAGAGTCTTCAATTTTTAAACTCCCTAAACTTTGGAACGTAGGAGAAATTAAATTTTTTGAACTTCTTAATGTCTTCAGCTGGAAAATATTCACTTGTGCCTTCTATTGGATGTCTTAAGTGTCTTCTGAATTGTGAAAACATGTAAGAGCCGAACTAATTTAAAGAGCCATTACTCAAACTATAAAGATTGACTGAACCTGTAAAGATTGTAAAGGAGTCTTAAAGAGCCATCTATCCTGAACAGAGTATGAAACCTTATGAACCTGTTTTAAATTTATACAAAAGTTCGTATATCTAATTGATTGATTCGATGAGAAGTATTTACCTGGTCTGTTATGGATGAAGATGCTTTAGAACTTCTCCAGATCACTCTTGTTACCAAAAGACCGAAACCACCCAGCTAAACCGAGTACAACCTAGATACTCAGTCCAGTATGTTTCTCAATAGATTCAAACTGTTCCCCTGTGCCCAGAAACTTCAGAACAAGCAAAGCTCAATTGTTCCTGATGATAAACTCTGTGTACAAATTTTCCCCCTGTTTCTCCTCCCCCTGCCTCCAACCATCCCTTCCTTCTTATAAGTCTCCATTTACCAACTTTCTCCATCTCCGTGTCCAAATTATGATACGTGTTGATTTTTATAAACAAAATCTGATTTTATTTTATTTGAATATCTTAATTTGAAATAAAGTTTATTTATTATTTAATGAATAAAATTTTAATTAATTTAAATTTTAGTTTTATTAATTTTATTTAATTTCATAAATTTTAATTTACTATAAGTGGGTCATTACAAAACATGTGTATTATTTTTTAGTGTTAACAGTTGCCCCTCATCTATGAGGTTAGGAGCAAATGTATAGCCAAAATACATCATGTTTTCTATTCTAATGGAGCATCTGATCAAATTTTTGAGAGAGGATAACTTGTTATGGAGATGAGTAGGGAAACCTCTTGAGTGAGTATAAAGGATAACCATTCTCTAAAGAAATCCTAAAGAGTAAAAAAGTGTTTATACGAGGCGAGCATGTCCCATGTTCATTATGATGACTAGTGACAAATTATTACAATCAGACAGGAAATGGTTCTATCCAGTCAACATTGTGGTGGTTGACATGCTGATGAATGATATTGATAATTGTTGATGCCCTCAAGGGTGTTTCTTTGATAACTAGACTCGATATAATTCCCCCATGCATAAGAAGGGTGAAGCAATGCTAAATGAGTTGTTGAGGTATGCATGGGTCTTCGAATTTGGGTAATTCTCCTGTATCATGATGTAAGCATTGTTGAATGAGGTTGTTAGTGATGTGAGGGTCTTTGACTAAATAAAAGAACTGTAATGATCATTTATTACGACACCATCTTGACATGAAAACCTGTATTGGTGTCGAATGTCAAGGGGACCAATGACATTCGTGGGAAACAGTTATTCCCATTGTGCCACCCTAGGATATCCCTTCAAGGGGGTAGTATCCAAGGTACTACCTTGATCTTAGAATATGAGTGTTGAAGTTGACAAGAAATAAGAATCGACCACTCGACATGCTGAATCGAGGAATCAACATAAAGTGAAAATAGACTATAATAGTGTGGCTTAGATAAGGCATGATAATTAGAGCCGACAATATGAACGGATATGGACAAATGACATGAGGTCGGAGCTATTATGCCATTGATGGCAGTCAAAACACTTTTTGTGATAGGGATGGCCATGGAGTCGGTAGGATTTCCAGGGTGGGTGTAAGTATGTTCTAATTGGCACAAACAGGGTAAATGAATGTGGATGATGTGTGAGCTCTGGCCAAGGGTGACTAGAAATTACGACCGGGTGAAAAGACATGAAAATATGGGTGGGAGGATTTTTCCTAAAAAAACTTTGTACACTTTCCAAAATAATATGAAGGTGGTTTGGATGTACAGACACGGAGATGGGTGACCCATGAGAATGGTGACTTGTATGGAGGTGTGGTGCTTTTTCTAAGGGTGAGGGCCCCTTTGCATGGTCTTTGTGTTGGGTTGGTGAGGCATATGAAGTGATGCATATGGTATACTATAATATGGGTGAATGGTAGATCAAATGTAGGACATGGTGGTACGTCTATCTTGATCCGTCGCAACATGTAAGGGGTGGCCCAGGAATGGGATTGGTAAGAAATGAGTGAAGAAGAATGATGTTGATCATCAAGGCATGTAATCTGAAGTGGTTCTCAGGCCTGAATATATGGTCATGGATCCCCATAGTATGTGTGGATATATATAATGAGGTAATCCATGAGTGAGGAGGCTTTATCGATCGGCATGGACGTTTACCATATGCAAGGGGAGGTGACAGTAAATGTGGTCGAGATGATGGAACCTATGGTGCTTTTAAGAGAAATGATTTTAGGATATGAAAAGATTTGTGGAAAACCTATCATGATGAGTGATGAATGATACCTTCTCTATTACTAGCCACTAGGGGATTAAACCTGACAGGAACTTTGTTGATGTGCCTAAAATTTAAAATCCAATACCCCATGTGAAAACATCTTCTTTGATCTTATAAATAATATGAAATCGACTGATCTAGATGAATTGAAAAACAAGAAAAGGAACACCTGAAGTGGTACTCTGAGCGTGTGGCGGATCCAAAATGAGTTTCGGGTTGAAATGGAATGGATAGTACCATGATGAAGATTATATGGTTCTGATCCTTATGTCTCTGACGATTTTGAAAACGGAGATCTTGAGCTCCTGTACTGAGCTCGAGAAGATGTTGAAAAGGGTGATATATAGGGAAAAGTGGGCCCAATGCCACCTCATTTTTACTTTCTACTTTTGGAGTCCATAGCTTATCCAGGAGCTATTTCTTGCCGTTATGGTCATCCAATGTACCAAGGTAGCGCACAACAATAGTCAAGTTAGAACATTGAACCTTAACTTTGTTAATTTTGTAGACTAGGTTAGGTAGGTCATATAGGGGTGCCATGTAGGACCTTTTTTAGGGGCAATAAACCTAGACTGCGTGAGAGATTGAGTCACAGTCATGCAGTCTCCACGCATTTCCAAGGGATTCACGCAGAGACTCTACGGGAAAGGACCTAATAGCTACACCGTTGGGGTGGCTGATTGGCTCGAAGATGCAACGTCGTTGCTTTTGTACTGATGCAATTCGGCCTCATTAGCCTGCAGCATCTACATTTCTGTTTCAATAACTGATGCACGGATGATGCTAATTCTCAGCGAGAAAATGCACATGCCTGATAATAGCATCTATGTGAGTTATGTTGTGAAAGTTGCATGCACCGTGCATCTGTTTGAGAAACAAACACACATACTATGCGCCTCTGATGTCCATAGTAGTGGAGTGGTTGAAAAAAGGATTTTTTACTGCCTAGGAGGTTGATTTTTTCTTTGGTATCCTTAATGGTAGGATGGGGATGCTCTAGAGAGAGTGATATTAGTGGCCACTATGGTTAGTGGTTGCAAAGGATTCTATGGTTAGCAAGACATTGGCTCATTAGGGGTTGTTGAAGTTCCTTAAGAACTTCCTCTTGAGATTGCATGATGAGTTCTTACGATTTCTAGTTCAGTTATGGGACATGGATCGATAGATCTTCGTCACTCAAGGGTCCGATCTACTAATCAGTGCGATAATGGATGTCTATTTTGTCACTAGTTTGGTACCTCGAGGAGAGGTTTTTCCATATCCCCTGTCAGTTGGGTAGGTGAACATTCGAATATGGGAAGAGGCTCATTGTTGGCCCAACCCTATAGAGGACGGGTGTAGCAGAGTACCATCTATCCTAGATCTTACCAAGCAAGCAATGCTTTCCATGATCATGCACTTAGCAGGTTCGGTAACTCCATGCTGGGTATCGGGGCCCGCGGTTATAGTGTTGGAGAGCTTACAGGCGGGGAATATTTATGATTAGGTCGGTTTGGTGTATGGGGGGATGGTCTCTGAATTGACAAAGGTGTTACAGGGATTGTCTCAAAGTTTTTTATATGTCATCATCTTGTGTAGCATCTTCTATAAGAGGGTCGTAATGCTACGAACCTTTATAACAGTGCCCAACGTCCGGCTAGGGAGCCTAGGATGAGACGATGGGCACCTACGATGCCATGGGCAGGTGGATGTGCAGCGGGGCATTATTGGAACACTAAGGTGGAGGGTTGGTTTCTTTCCAAACCTCAGATGATTTTGGAGTTTTCTTATCGTGGAGTGGATTTTATGGGTAATTCGGATATGGGGCTCCCCCCGATGATACTTGGGGTTCATCACATATGTGACATGTTTTATTTTTTTTTCATGTATGATTTATGTTGTTTTTTTTATATGATGTTGATATCATGTATTTGTTGTTGGAGATGTGGGGCCACATGAGCAACCACTTTCCTATTTGGTAGGCAATGATCCATGGCACATGAGGGTGGTTGGTGATCCTGTTGTACCACATTGATGGCTGGATGTCTAGGAGGATGAGGTCTCAATAGGATGACTCGATATGGGTGGTCCCTCTAGTGAGGGGATAAGCTCACCTACTACTAGGGAGATAGAGAGACTTCAAGATCATGTTGAGGCAAAAGAGGTTCAGTCAACATTTTTGGGGGCGCAGCTCCAAGACTATGAGGATGCCTGGGGCTGATCTGAGGCCTTGACGAGGGGGATTTTGGAGGATGGCTAGGCAGGATTGGGGGAAGTGGTGGTGGAGACGAGGATGGCATGTGATCAGGCACATAGACTTGTTCTTCAACGCATTTCGATGATGATGACCACCGTCGGTCCTATTGTCCCCGATGTAGATATTTGTCCTCAGGAGAGGGGGGAGGGTCCTGACCCTAGATAGATATGATTGGATGTATGTACCAGGGAAAGAATCCATTATGAGGATGTCCCCCTATTTTTTGGGACTTATTTTTCTTGGTCATGAGCCAATAGATGTACAACCATTTTTGTACTCATATATTTTTTTATATGTATATATGAGATGATATTTTTTGGCGGCTCTTATGATGTGTCTTATGTGTCTATACTTTTGATTTATTTTTGCATTCGCTTGAGATGGATAGTATGCTTATGGTTTATGTATCTTTATGGTTATATATATGCGATGCATGCTAGTCGAACACTTGATTAGCTATGCGATCAACTGTATGATTCTGATCTCTTCGTATATGTGTAAGTGTGATATGATCAAAATTTCAAGCTAACCTATGTGCATGTAAATACTTCTGAAAAAGGCATCAATCACGAACCTGAAAGATCTTGTTCAACTATGATACAAGTAGCTGGGAATGAAGAAATACATGTAGGTGACAGATACCTAAGTGGGAGGCATCATCCAAGAGACCTATGATGACATCATATTCAGTTTGATTGTTGGTGTTTGACCTTATGCAATTTTTTTTAAAGATACGAGGTGTTTGGTCAAGAGAGTATATGGCCCAGGCTATGGAAGTTATGTTTTGCGACCATCGAGAAGCACCATCAACAAATATGTGATGATAGGATGGTGGACGATCCATCTCTAGCACATGATGAGAGAGTGATTTTAGAGTGGGTACATGATGAGGTGATCATCATAAAAAAATAAGTCATGGTGCATACATGTATATTCTAGGGTTACACGAGGATTTTTATGGGTGAAATGTTTTGAGGTAGAGACCATTGATGAGATTTTTTAGGCAAGTCCCATTGGGCTCTGATAAGATGTATACCCCCTTGAGGAGGTAATGTTTGATAATGTATGGTACCTTCCATAGTGTTTTAAACTTCTCGAGTCTTACCGCTTCTTGGGCAATATCATAGCGTAGGTATAACTTACCTTCGGTAAATGTCTGAGGGGTGATATTGCGATCTAATGAGGCTTTGACTTTCTTTTTCTGTGCTTATTTATTCTGGCGATATTTTTGTCGACTTCCATCGGATCTAGTTGTACCAACATTTGTTCCAAATGTTTGGTGTCACTAAGAAGTTCGATGGCAGAGTGTAAGGTAGGGATCTCACACTCAATGGGAAGTATAGCTTCGACGCCATATAATAGTTGGAAGGGTATGAATCCTATATATGCCTTGACCATTGTGCAATATGCCCACAAGGTTGAGAACACCATGTGTTGCCAATTGTTTTTGTGATTTTTAACCATATGCTGCAACATTAGTATGAGAACCTTGTTGACAACTTCTATCTCACCGTTGGACTGAGGGTAATATGGTGAAGAAAAATCATGAGAGAAACAAAGGTGTTGGGATATATCTTGAAATATTTCATTCTCAAAATGTTTACCATTCTCTGAAACCAACTCCTTGGGAACACCGAACTGTTTTATGAAATTGTTAATGAAAAACCGTGCAACAGTTCCACAGTGTTATTATATGTGGGCATTGCTTCTAACCATTTGGTGAAGTAGTCAATGACAACCACAATGTACTTTTGGTTTCTAGATGATGGGGGGTTTACTCGTCATGAAGTCGATGCCCCATTTACAGAAGGGGTCAAACATGATGATTGGATGTAGGGGAGCGGGTGGTGTTCGTGCCTTATGATGATTGAATTCTTGTATGCAATCATGGAAAAGGGTGGGTCGTAAATAACCGACGCAAAGGATTTTCTAGGCGATGGCCATCCCCAAGAGGTGACTACCACAAACCCCTCTGTGGTAATCATTTAAGGCTTTCTCTACTTGTTGGTGAGTGAGGCACCTACGAAGGATAGTGTCGACGCCTCATCGATAGAGGACATCCCCCAAAAGGAGGTAACAAGGGGCATGGTGGTGTATGTGCCTTTGATCTTTGCAGGTAAGATGGGGTTTGAACTTTTGAGTTCATACAAAGAGGAGGATATCATTGTACCAGGGGTCGTCCATTGATACTATAAATATATGTTCATCGGAAGAGCATCGTTAACAGAAGACCCTTGGGTCTCTGTTGGGAGATATGTGATGAACTTGGTGAGGATGAGTGCCTTTTTTCTTTTAGGATAATTAAATTGTATATAAAATTCTTTCATAATAACAATCCATTGAGTGTATTTTTGTTTCATCATATGGTGAGTGAGCATATACCTCATGGGGTTAATAGCAGTTATTATGGTGGTGATATGAAGGATGATATAATGTCGAAGCTTCTGTACAGAATGTACTATAGATAAGGAAAATTTTTCTTTTGGTTCATACTTCAATTTGGGCCTAGATAAGTTATTACTGACATAATAAATTGTGTGCTCCTTGTTATCTGGTCCATCCTAGACTAATACCCTAGTGATGGCGACATCTGATGCTGATAGATATAGGGTATAGTCTTTATTGTGGTTGAATGGTATAACCAAAGGAGCCTTCGATAATGCGTATTTTAAAGCTTTCAAATGATTTTTGAGCCTGATCATCCCAACGGAAGGGGATATCCTAATGAAGGAGGTGTAGAAAGCCTTGCACGCAAGTAGCATAATTGGGGACAAAGCGTCGTAAGAAATTATCCTTGCCCTACAATATTTGTAATTATTTCAATGTTTTTAGAGGTGGTACTTCCTTAATGGCTTGTACTTTGAGAGGGTCAACTCTAATACCTTGCTAGGAAACTATAAAGCCCAGTAGTCTTTTAGAATTGACACATAATACACACTGGAGAGGGTTCAACCATAGGTTATATTATCAACGTCTCTAAAAGACCATGCGGAGGTCCTCCAAATGGTTAGCACACTTCTTGGATCATATTTTAAGGTCATTCAGATAGGCGAGGATAAGATGAGAAAAATCGTGGAAGATGTAATTCATGGCTTGCTGGAAGGTGGCACCAACGTTTTTAAGACTGAAAGGCATAACTTGGTATGTGAATGTATCCCAAGGGGTTGTGAATGCGGTTTTGTACTGATCCCTACGGTGAATCTAAATCTGGTTATACCTAGAGAACCCATCCATGAAGGATAGGGCCTTGTGTTTGGCACAATCTTTGATGAATGGTGTGGGGTAATTGTCTTTCAGACAATCTTTTTTCATGATAGGTACACGGTTAGAAAACCAAGGCATGTAAGCGATAGGATAGATGAACCCAACTTTGGGGAGTTTATCAATTTCTTATTTGATTTCTTCTACCTGACAGGATGGGTGTTAGGCCATGTGTCAATATGGTGTTCCACAATGATGGGGTTGATGCCTGCATCTCAAAGTAATTCCATGCAAAAATATTCCTGTATTTTTGGAACAAGGATGTGTATATGATTATTTCCTCTGGAAAGCACACTACCCCCAGGGAGATCTCTTCGACTTTTCCAGGTTTGTTTGAAATATTTACCTTGATGATAGGTGAAATATTTGACATGTTCCCTTCCTCAAATGCATCAAGTGTTGGGATGGGATTTTTGAACCAATTGACCTTTCCTAGTGGTAGGAAATATTTTGAATCTATGGCACAAATATCATGGGTTGGTATGCTAGTGGATACAAATTCTTTTATGGGTAGAAAAATGAACGATGGTGCATGGCATCGCATGGAAATTCGAGTTTTTTCATGGCATCTAGAATATATTCATATGAGTTAAAAGTATTATCTATCGTTGACTTGGTTTGTACCAGGTATTAAGGTTGGGGTTTATACTTGGTTGTGCTGGTCAACAAGCAAGAATATGATTCATTGGTTGATGTCAAAGAACCAAGCGAGGTTGAAAATGTGCAGATGGCATGGGTCTACACTATCGATGGTGTTACCACTGGTGGGGTGGATTTTTCGATCTCAACACAAAAAAATGATGAGTAGAGAACATAAATCATGGTTCTTACAGATGAGGAAATGAATCATATAAGGTGTTGTGTGTCGTCAGCATTAGGTGGTGGTAGAACTTCAGTTACGGTGGGTTGATAACGAGTGGGAGGAAGTTATTGCAGCCTTGTTGGTGTACAAGGGGAAAAAGTATCTTCCTCCATAGGATTTTGATGCTAAATCATAAATTGTCGAAGTATTTGTAACATAGCACATGTCTCGATTCTCTGAGAGGTACTGGTGCATATATTGCACACCAGACTACAACCTTCCAAATAGATAGTGTGGGTGTTAGTATGGCTCATAGTATGTGATGATAACACCTAGAGTATGTCATGAGATGAGACATATTGGGGTGGTAGCCATATTTGGATCTTAGTATTAGTTTGACGTGATTTCCTAGTGTGGTTTTTCCTCAATGCTACTCTCGATGCATGAAAACGTGGAAGGTGCTGACAATTCCTCATATAATGTGATTGAGAGCAGATGTGACAATAACAATGTGTGATTTTCTCTTGAGTGGAGAGATGGATTTCCCTAATTTAGACAACTAAGAAAAATATACCATTAAACTTATTCAATTCACGGCATTGATTTTCCAAGTGGTTGGGTTTAGCAGATAGGCCACATATGAGGGGTGATATCTTTTTCGAGATGACCTTAGATCGTTTATTACCTGATCTAGATTGATGATGGTGGGAGGAGTTGTAATGATGGGGGAATTTTTGAACTACTGGCAGTCGTTTCTCCTCAAACACACATAAAATGGACCTATATGCTTCATTCCCTCATGGTGTGGTCTGATCTGATGGTTCGGTATCTGACCCAACTAAATTATAATTCTCAGCAATAAGTTTCCGCATGAATCCTAGCATTGAACGGAATTGAGAAAGATGGGGCTAGTGTCACATATGATGATTTCCTGCACATATTTGACAAGTGTGACATCTGTGCCCAAGTCTGGTTCTTTGAGCAACGCAGGTAACCGGATACAATTGCTTAAATTCCCTTAATTTGAGTTCATCGCATAAAGCAAATGTGGGAGTTGGTAGGGATGTCATTGGTCTTGGTTGCCTCTGATCATGGTGGGAGATTAATGGACCAAAATAGGGATAGGAGCAAGAAGCTTCTTCCCTCACGATAGAAAAAATGTTTTTGGATCCATCCTCTACTAGGAGTAATGGGGTATTGGTTTGGGTGAGTGCATCTAACGCACCTTGATATTGAGCGATTTCGGAGAAATGATGAGTGTAATTCCCATATTCTTTTCATATGGCACATGCATGGTTGGTGCGCAGTGACTTATGATGCACGAGTGTTCTTTTTTCTCCAATACGGGGAGGAGGGTTCACTAGCACTTTTGCGGAATCCAGAAGAGCTTTGATCTTGTCTAATTCAGGGCACCTATTGGTGGGGTGCCCAACTATTTCACACAAAGCATGTGGTTGAGGGAACCTAAAGGAGGGAGCATTTGAAGCTCCCACCTTTTTACCTTTTTGTTTATCCCTTGTTCTAGCACTAGTTAGTGTCATTGCAAGTGTTTCTTGTTGTGGTCTGTTATCCTGAGGAGGAATAGGATGAACGCATGTTGTAGTAATACCTGAGCTTACTAGTGTGGCCTAAGAGGTTAAATATCATATCGATATTGTCAGAGCCATATGGGGAAGCGAGAGTGTTGCGATGACTTGGTACAAGAAAAAACTAGGTGGGGGGAATAAGAAGGGTGTTTGAGTGATGGAACATGGTAAGAAAGTATGATCAGTAACAACGGTTTTGTTGGTTTCTGAAACCGATTCTTGAGCTTATGGGTGTTTGATGAAGTCATTGTTGATTTGGAGTAGCATCAAATGCGCTCTAGCCACGAAAATTGGTGGAGAGGCTAAGGCACATGAGATCTCCAATACCCATAAAGGGTTTAGGAAGATTCTAAACAGTTCAGGAGATATTAAAATAACTAATATTTTTAATGGAGTCCCTAAGTCTAAACTTAGGGAAATTAAAATATTAATGTGAATTAATATGAAATTGTGTTAGAATGGTCCAAAAGACATGGATCAAGCTAGATCTAATCTTAGCCATCGATTAGGGACTTAATCTTGGTCATTGATTTGTCAATGAGAAAAGAATAAGAGGAGGCTTGAGGGTCACTTGGAGAATACACCAGAGTGATCAGTCATTCTATTCTCTAGAGTGGAGTTTGCTAAGAGAGATAGAATCAATGATCAATTGCAGTGAGGGGCAGTGAGTATGAGGTAGGGACAGTGCTAAGAAACTAGTGCAGAAGTAGAGAGAGGTAGACACAGAGCCAAAGGGAGCCATGCAGAGAGAAGAAGTCAGAACTGCCAGGAACAGTCGAAACTGTCGGGAACTGCTGGAACTGCCAAGAAAGCTGACTAGAGGGTAGAAGTTGAAACCGTCGGGAACAGCGAGAACTGCCGAAACTGTCGGGAAAGCTTATGCAAAGGGCAGAATTCATAACTATCAGGAATAGCCGAAACTACCTGGAACTGCCGAAACAGCCGAGAAAGTTGATGCAAAGGGAAAAAGCAGGAACTACCGAGAACAGTCGGAACTGTCGGGAAAGCTTATGTAGAGGCTAGCAAGGTTGACACTGAGCTTTAGATTGTGCTAGAGAGGGATTTTGTGGAGCAGGCTTTCTGAATACCTGTTTCCGAAGAGAGGTATTGCGGCCAAATTTTTTTATCTCTATCGTGTTAGCCAATTTGGCACCCAGTGTACTCAGAAAATAATTTCTTAATAATAAAACCCTCCGATAGCTGCACTGGTTTTCTGGCATTGGGTTTTTTTGGGGACATTAGTCCAAAAATAATGGTGTCATTTATGTGTGTGTTTTTGTTTCCTTCACTTGATGATTTGTAATGTGTTGAGCATGCACTTGTATCTATTTTCAGCATGTACATGGTAAATAACTTGTTAATTAACAGAACAAGTAGGTAGGAATAAATCAGTAAAGTGCATCGAGGGTTTCTAACGTGTCAGAATTAGAAATTCCAACATGGTTTCAAAGTGTGGTTTCAGATCACAGGAGAACTGAGGACATCAGTAGAGCAGAGCAACAGCAGCAGTAAATAGTTGTCCCGAGTGACAGAAGATGTTCCTAGTAGCAAAGCAGCAAGGAAGGGGTGACACAGTTCCTATATGATCAATTTCGAGCCAAGAAGGGGCCACACAGAGGCTGAAGGAGGCAAAGACAGGCTCACACGGAGGTTAGGAGGGCTGACGCAGTTGGCTAAGGGAACTAGTTTGCCGGTACTGGGACTGCGCAGAACCTAGGCGCTCTCACCTTCAGGTTCCTAGGGTTTAGGAGGTTGTGGGTAAGTTGCAAAGTGGAGATGGTGGGGTACTGTAGTCAAAACAGTACCTAACAAGGCAAGGCCAAGGAGGAGGGAGTTTCTACTGAGGGTTTCTAGACGAGAAATCCAAATCAGTGGTGCAGTTGCACAGATGATCAGAGTAGGGGGCATCTCGACATCAGCAGAAGGGTTTCCATGAGGGAAATCAAGGCTCAGAGGGAGTCACATCGAGAACTTCCAGGAGGGAAGTAGAAGAGAAGCATGGCACTACACAGAGTAAGAGACTAGGACAAACTAGATGAAGCCTCAAACTTCGCATTCTGGAAGGCCAGAATCTTATCCGTACTTGAAAGAAATTGTGTCAAGCACTTCACCTTGAGGACGATAGTGATCCTGGTTGACCCATCTAATAATGACAAGTACAAGGAGGCAATGTCGAGGTCCAAGAGAATCATCCTTGATGGGGTCAAAGACCATGTAGTACCACATATTACCGAGAAGGAAAAAAAAAAATGAGATGTGGGAGGACCTAAAGGAATTGTACCAACATACTTATGTGCAAAGAAGGATGTTACAAGAAAATCAATTTCGGTCATACCAAATGAAGAAGGGGGAACCGATCGACACCTTCCTCAATTGATGAATGAGATCCGGGATCATCTAACTTCCATAGGGGCCATGCCGGATCAGGAATTGATTGTGAGAACATCCCTGAACGCAATCTCAAAAGACTGGGAGGTATTTGTCCAGAGTATACTGGATAGAGCAACCCTTCCACATTGGGAGTAAATGTGGGCGGCTCTTCACCAAGACAATATCAAAAGGCTAAGCAAGGCAGGAAGAAGCAATAAGGGGATCAGAGTCAAGAAGGAGGAGGAGGAGGATGTTGCCCTAGCATCTAAGGGAAAGCAAGAGAAATGGAACAAGAAGGACCACTCCAAGGTCAAATGCTTCCCCTGTGCGGAGCTAGGTCATTATGTGACCCAGTGTCCAAATAAGAAGAGTAAGGGAGATGCCTCTGAGACCAAGGCAGCACTAGCAAGGGAAGAGAAGGAAGTGGAGACAGATGATGACTCTTTTATGAGTGCACACACGCCACTTGAACAAAAGTGGGGAGACATCGAGCTGTAGTCAAATGGACTACAAGCGATGAGGGACAAGATCCTCAAGGTACCCAACCTCTTGGATTAGACCTGCTACGGGAGCCCCAAAGAGTAGTAGGACTGGCATATGTGGGTAGAGACATATGCGGATGAACTGGAAGAGAGAGCTACAGTGCAAAATTCCTAAGACAGCACGAGCCTAGTAGGTTGCAACAGTGTGAGAGGCACGGGAGTGTTGCACCAGCGTAGGATGGCACAAAGAGGTGTGCAACGGTGTGAGATGCAAGGAGGTGTTGCAGTAGCATAGAGGTCAGAGAGGGAGCACTTGTTAGCGGCAGAGGGAGCTTCAAAATCAGGAATACTCTAGCCTGAAAAAGAGGTTAGAGTTGGGAGATCAGTTACTTACTTCTCAGTAACTGAGTTGCATTGCAGCAGTTAGCAATGACAGTGCTATGGGTAGCATGATGTAGCACAGATGCAGAGGGAGCTGCCATATGGATGCAGCAATGGCAGTGGCAGAGATATGGGCAGTAGTACAGGGTACAGCAGTGTAGAGGATGTTGGGAAGCAGGCCTAGCATCAGAACAGGGACCAATGTTGAATGATCAGAGTGATGCTCAGTGAGGAGTATTACTAGAGAACAGTAGTCGCTAAGAGGGAATGATGATTTGGGGTAGCATCGGATGTGATCTATCCAAGAAAATTAGTGGAAAGGCTAAGGCACATGAGATCTCCAATGCCCAGAAAAGGTTTGGGCAGATTCTAAACAGTTTGAGAGATATTAAAATAATTAATATTTTTAATGGAGTCCTTAAGTCTAAACTTAGGGAAATTAAAATATTAATGTGAATCAATATAAAACTATGTTAGAATGGTCCAAAGACATGGATCAATCTAGATCTAATCTTACCCGTCAATTAGGGACTTAATCTCTGTCGTTGATTTGTCAACGAGAAAAGTATAAGAGGAGGCTTGAGGGTCACTTGGAGAATACACTAGAGTTATCTGTCATTCTATTCTCTAGCGCGAGGTTTGCTAAGATAGATAGAATCAGTGATCAATTGCAACGTGGGGCAGTGAGTACTAGGCAGAGAGGCACGAACAATGCCAAGAAACTAGCGCAGAAACAAAGAGAGGCAGACGCAGAGCCAGGGGGAGCCACCCAGAGGGCAGAAGCCGAAACTGTCGGGAACAACTGGAACTACCAGAACCACCGAGAAAGTTGACGCAGAGGGCAGAAACCAAAACTTCCAGGAACATCCAGAACTGCCGAGAAAGCTGATGCAAAGGGAAAAGGTCGGAACTACTGGGAACAGCTGGAACTACCTGAAACTGCCTGAACTACTAGGAAAGCTGACATAGAGGGCAGAAGCTGGAACTGTTGGGAACAGCCAGAACTACCGGGAACTGTTGGAACTGCCGGGAAAGTTGACGCAGAGGCCTACAGAGCTAACATTGAGCTTCGTATTGTGTTGGAGAGGGATTTCATGGAGCAAGCTTTCTGAATACCTATTTCCAAAGAGAGGTATTGCTGCCAGATTTTTTTCTCTGTTGGGTTAGCCAGTTTGGCACCCAGTGTCCTCAGAAAAGAGCTGCTTAATAATAAAACCCTCAAATAGCTCCACCGGTTTACCCACATTGGGTTTTTCTGGGGCCATTAGTCCAAAAATAACTGTGTCATTTGTGTGCTTGTTTATGTTTCCTTGAGTTCATGATCTGTAATGTGTTGAGCATGCGCTTGTATTTATTTTTAATATTTACATGGTAAATAACTTGTTAATTAACATAACAAGTAGGTAGGAATAAATCAGTAAAGTGCATGGAGGGTTACTAATGTGTCAGACTTAGAAATTCCAACACAGTTTCAGAGCGTGGTTGCAGATCACAAGAGAACTGGGGACATCAACAAAGCAGAGGAGCGGAAACAGAAAATAGATGCCCCGAGTGACAGAACTTGTTCCTAGCAGCAAAGTAGCAAGGAAGGGGTGACACAATGCCTATGTCATCAAGTTCGAGCCAAGAAGAGGCTGCACAGAATCTGAAGGAGGCAAAGACGGGCTCACGCAGAGCCATGCAGAGGCCAGGAGGGCTGATGCAGTTGGCTGAGGGAGCTAGTTTTCTGGTGTTGTGACTGCGCAAAACCTAGGAGCTCTCACCTTTAGGTTGTTGGGGTTTAGGAGGCTGTGGGTAAGTTGTAGAGTGGAGATGGTGGGGTACTGTAGTCAAAACAGTACCTAACAAGGCAAGGCCAAGGAGGAGGGAGTTGCTATCGAGGGTTTCTAGCTGAGAAATCCAGATCAGTGGTGCAGTTGCATAGACGATCAGAGTAGGGGGCATCTCGACATCGGCAGAAGGGTTTCCAGGAGGGAAATCAAGTCTCAAAGGGAGTCACATTGAGAAATTCCAGGAGGGAAGTAAAAGAGCACCATGGAAATACATGGAGTAAGAGACCAAGACAAACTCGACAGAGCCTCAAACTTTAGAGTCTGGAAGGCCAAAATCTTATCCATACTTGACAGAAATCATGTCAAGCACTTCACCTTGAGGATGATAGTGATCCCAGTTGACCTAGATTATAACAACAAGTATGAGGAGGAAATGATGAGGGCCAAGAGCATCATCCTTGCTGAGTCAAAGACCATGTAGTAACACACATTTTCAAGAAGGAAATGGCAAATGAGTTGTGGGAAGCCCTAAAGAAATTGTGCCAGGATACCTCTGTGCAGAGAATGATGTTACTAGAAAATCAATAGCGGTCATACCAGATGAAGAAGAGAAAACCGATTGACACCATCCTCGATTGACTGAATGAGATCTAGGATTAGCTAACTTCCATAGTGGCCACACCGGATCAGGAATTGATGGTGAGAACATCCTTGAACTTAGCCTCAGAAGACTGGGAGGTATTTGTCCAGAGTATACTAGGCAGAGCAACCCTTCCACTTTGGGAGGAAATGTGGGCGGCTCTTCACCAAGAAGAGATCAGAAGGCTAAGCAAGGCTAGAAGCATTAGCAAGGTGATCAAAGTCAAGAAGGACGAGGAGGAGGATGTTGCCCTAGCATCTAAGGGAAAGC